>PVJH01042392.1:0-14325 GCA_004026705.1 Nesogale talazaci
TGCACAACCACTACGCCACCGGGGCTCAGCCCGATGCCATATCTTTTGATAGCTATAGGCTCCATCAGCTTTCTTCACCACATTTGCTTATGCACAAGCTTTGTCTTCAAACATCATGTCAGAAAGGTGAGCATCATGGAATACCAGTTTAATAGAACAAAGTATCCTTTCATTCAGGGAGTACTTGGAATGGAGGCTCAATGTGCATCTGCTATCTTAATACTAAACCTATAAATATAAGCCAAGAAATAAAATAATATATATATGCATGTAGATCTACTTCCCCATCTTCACATATAAATATATTTACATATGTACATGCCTGCTTTTAGACCTCTATAAATGCCCTTAGCCTCCTAGTTCTTTCCTCTATTTCCTTTTGCTTTCCTGTTGTCCCACTATCACACTGAACCTTCATTTGGGTTTCAGTAATTCCTCTTGGTTACATGACCCTGGATCCAGCCCTACCAGGCCTCCTACACCTTCCTCACCACCGATTTTAGGTCACTTGTTCCCTTGTCCCTGAGTTTGCTAAAAACCAACTCCTCATCCCCTGCCCTCCCCTCCATCAGTTGCTTTGTATTCTCCTCCAGATAGTTTAACCAGTCTATCTTATCTAGATAGACCTGTTGAAATGACAACATGCACAAAAGCAAGACAGAGCAAAACAAAGCAACATAAGAAAACAAAACAACAAACCAAAACCAAAACCAAACAAACAAAAAGACAGAAAGGCTTGTAGATAGTTCAAGGACTGTTTGTTGGTCTTTAGGAATGTTTTCTTGTAGTGTCTGATGGGTGCCACATCCTGGCCCCAAAGTCTATTTTAAGTACTCCCTGTGGACTTCCTTACTCTGCTCCCCTTGCTGTTCTGTTGCATGCCCTCAGTCTTTTGCATCAGTGTAGTGGGCGAAGATCAGGTACAAATCCCACACTGTGTCTCCAGCTGTCCTCCAGAGCACTATGGGTCAGTGAGGAATGTTGTGTCTCACAGTGGGGCCAGCCATATGGTCCTCTCTGTGCATTGGCTGCTCTGAGCAGGGATATCGTCCTTAAGGCTTGGCGGACCAGGATGCTCTCCACTCTTCCCTCCTCCCCTTCATTTGTGCCCATGTTTTCTGATCAGACATGTCCCTCTCCTGAGCTGCAGCTTCAATGCTGTCCTCTGAAATAAATTCTTCTGGGGAAGGGAAGAGGCTGTAAATCTTTTAAAAAGTAGCAGCAGCAGATGGCTTCATCTTTATCCCTAGTTGCAGCTGGTGGACTTGAAGCGCTCAACCTCCTGCTAGAAATCCAATGCTTAGGCCGACAGCACCACCCACATTCTTTAACTCTACACAAGCCAAAAAACCGAATGCACTACATGTGCCCCCACCACCTGTCCCTCAGTGAGGCCTGGCATGTTGCTGTGAAGCTGAACAGGTTTCAGTGGAGCTTCCAGACAAACATGGACTAGGAAGAAAGGTCTAGCAATCTATGTGTGCTGGTCTGGGTAGTCTTGAGAAACAAATCCATAAACATGCAAATGTATATAAGAGAGTTTTATATAAAGGATAATTTTACATTAAGAAAACATCCCAATCCTGTCCAGTCTAAGTTCCTATGAAGTCCAATATTAGCCCATATGTTCGATAACAATCTATAACTCCTCTTCAGACTCATGAAGCACATGCAATGATGTCAAATGCAGGACGACCACAAGCCAGTGGGCAAAAAGTCTTTGGATCCAGTGGTGTTGTAAGCATCTCAGCACTGGCAGGAGTCTCCATGTGGCTTTTCTAGGTCCAGGTTTTTGACTGCATCAGAGTAGGTCCACGTGGCTTCTCAGGAATTTTTCACAGGGAGCCAGCCCTGTCAGTCGAGTGTCTCCAAGCATGTGAACCGAGAGTGTACCACAATTCCCAGAATTCTCAGGAGAAGGCCATGTCCACACAGAGGTCTCATTGGCTATCTCCAGAGTGACAAGCTAGACTCTACATCTACATTCTTAATCCTCACATTGACACCAGATTAGGTGACTGCCACGCTATGCCTTTCAAATCCTCCCACAAGCAGCCAGTGACAGTACAGACCACAATAGTCTAAACCCCAACTGAAGTCCCAGGGATGGCACAGGGCCGATTGAGCAGCATTTTGTTCCAGAAGTCCACATCACCTCCCACAGCTAACCATACCACGACTCTGCAAGCCATTATGTTTGGGGCACCCCACTCCCCAGCTGCCACACTACCTCAGGCAATTTGAACGACCTCAGCTTCTAGGGACCCAGCATCCTTAAAGTCCTTTTCAACCACCTTCCCATCTGAAAGAGACCTTACCATCGGCCCAGTGTCTCCGTGTTTAATCTCACTCACGCATAGGCCTTCAATGTTCTTTACACACCTGCACTAATTCAGTTCCTCAGTCTCTGAGAGACAACTTTCTAAGCCAGGAGTCTGTCATTTAAACTGAAATCAAATTTATCACATTTAGGCTTCCTAAAAATATTATTGCAGTACAAAGACTCTTATCTGCTCCTACAGGGCCCTGTGCACGAGCGCACGCACACACACACACACACAGTTGTGAACACACATTTCAGACTGTCATTTAGACACTCATTTCAACACTGGGGTGTATAATTAAAACATCATTAACGGCATCTACTAAAAGGGCATTTGCTCATGATTTTTCCCTTTATTTCAAAGTCTGATCCACACAGATAATCATGACGAAATAGGTAGAAACATGGAGGGCTCGTACTGACAATATAACTCAGACACAGTACAAAATGCATACAGCTGTCCGTGTCTTGCCACAGCTGCATCCTCTTCCATTTTCGATAAAAGTACTTTTTGCCCATCTCAAAGTCCAGCATTAGCCACATTCCAAATGTAAGGGAAATGAATGTGTAGACGTCTTAATCTTGTTAACAGTCATGTTAGAAATTGTTATGCTTCTGGTCATCCATAATCTGAATGGACTTGACCCTCCCAAATGCTCCTGAGTATCGGGCAGCTGCTTGTTTTCCAAGTGTACACACCTCTGCCATTTGAACAGTTTTGAAGCTGGTTACACTTGGGAGACAAATGGTTAGCAGCTGCCAGTTCAGTTACAAAGTGCTGGGCAGGCAGCACAAGAGGAATCAGAGGGAGTCAGAGTGTTATTTCATGCACCAAGTGTGGAATTCCTCTACACAGGCGGCTCCCATTTCCAGGGGGGTGGGGTGGGGGATGAAAAGGGGTTGGGACTAATCTCCATGTGCTTTCTGAACGTGGGGAAACACAGACTGTGCTGGGGAGAAGAAGGCTGGGCAATGCTGCCAAGTGAAGACATCACATCTCCATTCTGCTCATTTCTTTTAAGCAGATAGGGGACCTGGGAAAAGCCAGCAGATCATCAGTTCAAAAGGCCTGACTTAATTAGATATGACTCAACAAGTGACTGTCTCTTTGTCCCTTATATTCTCCTTGGCAAAATAAACACACAAAATTAAGTAATTACAGGAGCAAGGTTGGATAAACCCTAAACCAGTTCTGCCCAGCAGAACCTTCCACACTACAGAACTACTACAATCTGTCCTGTGTCTACTGAACGAACCCTTGAAATGTGGCTAGTACAACTTAAGAAACTGGTTCTCAAATTGTATTTAATTTTGAGTAATTTAAACAGTCTATTGAAGCCAGAGACTCCCCGTTCAGGGCAAAGATGCACTACAAAGATGTCAAAGCATATTACATAGCCTTGGGAGAACAACCTGAAAACCATGCTAAGAAAGGGGGGGGAGGGGAGTAGAATAGGGAGGGTATCACTGATCAGTTGTGCAAATTATTTAACCTCTCTGAGCTTCATTTTCCTTATCTGTAAGAATGAAGTCCCTGATGTGGCTAATGTGGCTGGCCACTAAGTCAAAGGACAGAGGCTCTAGTCTACCCAGGAGCGCTTCAGAAGAAAGGCTTAAGGTTCAAATTCTGAAACATGAACCACGAAAACACAATGGAACATGGTTCTCCTCTGACACCCATGCAGTCAACCCCATTCGTGGAGACAACTGGTATAGTCAAATACTACTATTACCTTTCTTGCAACATTCTAGTTAAAACTAGAGGTGATAGATGGAGGCTAGCCTAAGCCTTCACTGACAGTTATTTTTCCTAAGCTAATGCTCTACAGGGATGTTTTATATGTTCTTACTTCATCCTACTCTTCCTTTCTGCATTAGAATCCAAGCTTTAATTCTCACACCAAGTTTAACAGCTGTGGTCTTACGGAAGCAGCTAGAGTCACCATTCTTCCCGTTCAAGCTATCGACTTGCTCAGGAACTATTCCTGGTCCTCAGCTGTGGGCAAGCCTCCAGGAACCTAAGTGCCGGGTGCCTCCGGAAGCACAGGTTTCTGCCTATCCTGTACCCCTGCCACCTCACCATTACTCAGGAATTCACCAAGTCCTTCCTGAGTTTGTGCCAGCCACAACTGTGGTCAGTAAAACCAGAACACCTGCTGGTGGTCTCTGGTGCTTTCCTCACAAACTCTCCCTCTGACTTCCCCCAAATAACTTTCAGGATTTCTTTTTTCTTTGAATTTAGAAATGCTTCAAGACCTTTTATTTTAAAAATAATAATAAATTCTTAAGCCCCCTTCATTCCTCAATGATTTAGAATACTAAGAAATTTAGAATACCAACAAACTACATTTTTTGGCTAACCCAGTATTAGTTGAGTTTCCAAAATAAAACAAGACAAAGGAAGCTAAATTTTCAGAAGAGTTCCAGGAACCTAACAATGGTGCAATCCCTAACTAAATTAATCTACTGCGCTACAAGTCTGGCCCAAGTGTCCCACTCATCCTTCTGGAAAAGGGGCCTTCCTTGGCCCCTGGCCCGGTTTTATCAAGTGGACACAGGGAATGCCTAAGATAAGCAGGAGGACAAAAGTCTCCATTAGCAATCTTTACCGGAATGTTAATGGTTATTCCTGTCTCCCTGCCATTCCACAGACTCCACGAGAGGGGAAGGAGCGGCATTTCTGGAGGAATTCTACCTGAGTTTGAGTAAATCAAAGTTGGACAAAAGAGATACAGTGAGGGCTGAGCCCCGGTGGCATAGTGGTTGTGCGCGGAACTGCGGCCCACTGGGACGGAGGTTCAATTCCAGCAGTGGGGCTGGGCCTCCTACTCCCACCACCGAAGAGCAGTGATACCCCCCCGCCCCCCAAAAAAATAGAGAGATACAGTGAACCTGGAATTTCTCTCTGCAGTGCTGAGGTGCTCCAAGCCAGGACATCCACAACGACCTGTGCACTAAACAGCAGTAGGTAAGCAAGGAGAGTAAATTTCTTTGAACCTGGATTCTCGGCTAACCTCATTTTTAAGCACGAACCTGGTTAACTAAGTTATATGCCTCAATCAGAATGCAGACCATATGATAGGCTCGCAAATCAAGTCTTCTCCCTCCAAATGCCCAAACTCCAAGTGTAACTAGGATCTGGAACTCGGACAGGTTATTCACACGCATTCACTGTTCCACTTTATCAGAAAAGACAGTCATGTAATATCTGAAATAAAGTCCAGTAACAGTTACACTCAAAATAGGTCAATTCCAGAACAGCATTCATTTAGAGGGGACTTTTGTTTGTGACTATTTTGAAAACTACTGCTTTTGAAACTGACATTATGAAGTTTTAAAATAGTACCTACTACCAAGGATCATGCTCAGAAATACCTTTTCCTTCCCTCTATTTCCTTCCTCCCTTCTCCCTCAACCACTTAGGAGAATAAGGAGACTTTTGCCAGCCCTCACTTTTTTGTTTTGTTTTTTTGGGGGGGCATCACTGCTCTCCGGTGGTGGGAGTAGGAGGCCCAGCCCCACTGCTGGAATTGAACTTCCGTCCCAGTGGGCCGCAGTCCTGCGCACAACCACTACGCCATCGGGGCTCAGCCCAGCCCTTCGGTTTCTTATTTGAAACTGATTTTTATTTTAGGACATTGAAGCAGAGTTACTAGAACTTGGGTCACCTTGGAAAATTTTCAAACCAAGTGAAGTGTCCCAAATGGGAACATGTAATCTATACGCATAAGAAATCTTGGGATGCTCCCGTGGCGCAATCGGTTAGCGAGCAGTACTTATAAGAAATCTTGGGTCAGGATAAACACTCAACCACCTCCCTCCACTCCAGTCATGTGGACTTCTGTTTAAGTTCCTGCCCCTCACAAGGCATGGTTTCCTCATCTCTCACATGAAGGTCTGGGATTGAGCATCTATCAGGCCCATCAATCCTACCAGGGTCTGGGTCTACAAAGCTGGGCAGCTGCTTCCTACTGTCATGGTTCCCTGGAAAGTGCTGAAGAGTCCCTAGTTCAGCAGGTCCTGAGGAAGCCCTCCCTCCAGGAACACACGAACTGCTGTGGAGTAGCTCAATGTGAGAAAGCTATAAAAAACACAAGGGGCTTCAAAAACTGTGAGAAAATGTATTTAAAAGATCATGGAGGGGCTGAACCCCGGTAGCGTAGTGGTTGTGCATGGGACTGCGGCCCACTGGGATGGAGGTTCAATTCCAGCTCCACAGAGCAAAGGCTGGGCCTCCCACTCCCACCACCAGAGCACAGTGATGCGCCCCCCCCCCAAAAAAAAAAAAAAAAGATCATGGAACTTCTCCACACATTTTTTTGAAACCCCTTTATAGAAAGCATTCTATGAAAAAAAGATAGCACTTTTGCAGATGAGTAGTAAGGCGACATATACGTGCAGATGTTTACTTTTCAAAAATACTAGGTATACTCACTTTAGCAGACAGAGCTCTAGGATATAAACATTCATAACAATCAAGCCAGTCAAAAGGAAAAATACAAACAAGGAAATTTTCAATCAAAACACTAAGTATTTGAAATACTAACTCAGGCACATGAGATCAATTAGAAGAAATCACATTGTAATAATAGGCACAGGTAAAGACTCAAGTAAATAAAACGATACATCATGAGAATTTTTTAAGCTTTTTTTTAACCCTATGACTAAGAGGAGGTTAAAAAAAGAGTTTTACAATTTGATCAAAACAAAATCCAAGAAAAGGCAAGCCTGAAAATGCAATGGGCAAATAACATATTTCATAAACTCCAACAAAAGACTAGAACCCACATGAAGAAAATTAACTTTGACCCATTCCTTGCACCAAATGCCTCAATTAATTGCTGAAGGGACAGAGTTAGAAAGCTAGAAGAAAATGAAGGCACACACTCTTACTCACTGTGGAGAAAGGGCAGATGGCTACCTACGATGGAAAAGTACTGTCTCATACAAAAGAGAATTTGAAGATATTAAGATTTTTTCTTAATACAACATAAATGAGAAGACGCTACAATGAAACAACGTAGCAATCATATAATTTCTAAGACTTTAAAGTACAAAGCATGTAATAACAACTTAGACATATTCTGGTCGGAAAGAAACAGTTTGCACATGGCAAAGTACAGAATGCTCAGCCTGGCACCACAGTCACCCCAACCTACCTCTCCAGCTTCATATCTGGGAACCCACACCAGAGCACGGGTCACGCTAAACTCCTGCTGTCTGTGACACACACCCCTAGCTTCCCCACTTGTGTTCAGTGGCTCAGCCTGATCGCTCTTCCGGCCACACCCTTGCCCTCTTCCCATGGAAATCCAGGCCACCCTCAAGACCCAGCTCAAGTGCCATCTCCTCCCTGAAGCCTCTGGTAATCTCCCAGAATAAGCCTCCGTCCTTCTCTGAAGAAGCCTGGCACTGTTTTCTCTACGCCTCTTCTTTCCAGGCACTTTCTGACTCTGCAGCCATTTGTTTCTTTCTGCTCAAGGTTTCCTTGAGGTTCAGATCCTTGGAGGCAGAGACACTCTTACTCATCTTTGAGTCACCTCCCTGCAACACTCAGCAGAGTGACTTTCATTCAACAGACATTTAGTAATTATTAATGGGAACGATTTTTTTGTCCTGTGATGTCTGAACCGGAAACATGGAGAATCCAGGACGAATGATCACTGCAGGCCCAGTGGTGAGACTGGCAATACTGGGAGGGTAGAAGGTAGGTGGAGTAGATTATAAGAATCTACATATAATAAAGTAACCAGGCATTCCGCTTTTTAACAATTTAACAACGTCCCGCAGCATTTTAAAATTAAATATATTACAATACTATTTTTGCGTTCTATGAAAATTTTTGTTGCTCCAATATAGACCAAATTTTTAATCAAGGACACCCCCCTACACAGACAAATCAATGGTGTCCCACTTAAAATCTGGTCACTTTAACATATAACCTCAAAGGCTGAGCCCCAGTGGCGTAGTGGTTGTGTACAGGACTGCGGCCCACTGGGTTGGAGGTTCAAATCCAGCAGCAAGGCTGAGCCTCCTACTCCCACCACCAGAGGGCAGTGATGCCCCAAAAACAAACAAAAAACATATAACCTCCTCCCTGAGGTACGGACAACAGAGAAGTGGGTGAAGGAAGACCTTGTACAATGTACAATATAGCAATAATAATTTATAAATTATCAGGGGTTCATGAGGAAGGTGGGTGCGGTGAGGGAGGGGAAAAAATTAGTAGCTAATACCGAGAGCTTTTGTTTGTTTGTTTATTTGTTTTTTGTTTGTGGGCCGCAGTCCCGCGCACAACCACTACGCCACCGGGGCTCAGCCCACCAAGAGCTTTTATAGAAAGAAAATGTTTTGAGGATGATGGCAACAAAGGTACAAATGTGCTTTGCATACAATGGATGGATGTATGGATTGTGATGAGTTATATGAGTCCCAAATAAAATTATTTTTTTCTTTTTTTGTGTGTGGCATTGCTGCCCTGGTGGGAGTAAGAAGCCCAGCCTTGCTCCTAGAGAGCTGCTGCTGGATTTGAACTGCAAAGCCAGTGGGCCGTAGTCCCACACTCAACCACAATGCCACCGGGGCTCAGCTTAAAATTATTTTTTAAATAAATAGATGAAGTAAACGAAAGAGGCTCTTGGGAGAAAAAGAGGAGCTTATCCCAAGGGCTCAAAAGAATGAAAACGTTTAGAAACAAACAATGGCAACATATGTACAATGCAAGAGCCCCCAATAAAATGATCTTTTAATAAAAAAATCGATATTAGTGGGAACTGGACAATAAAATGACAAGATAACAATGCCATTTCAAGGGCTGAGCCCCAGTGGCATAGTGGTTGAGTGCAGGACTGCAGCCCACAGGGTTGGCGGTTCAAATCCAGCAGCAGCTCTCCAGGAGGAAGGCTGGGCCTCCCACTCCCACCAGAGGGCCATGATGCCCCTCCCCCCCGAAACAAAACAAAACAAAAAAACAAACAAAAATGCCATTTCTCGAAACCACATCTTGGTTCATAATTAAATGCTGACTGACCTTTAAAGGAGCCTTTAGATCACCTGTTAACACTATCCAAAAACACAAAACTTGAGAAATAGTTTTTGTAAAAGCCAGCTTTCCTCTGCCTTGAAAAAATGGTGGCAACATACATTGCAAATCAGTTCAACCTTGCTGTGAACACATTCTGTTAATATGTAACCAGCTGTGTCACAGTTCAATGTCTCTGAAATGATGGTTGAATTCATCTGAAAGAAAAACAAAACAAGTTGGCTTGAAAACATTTACAGGAGTATTAATAAATAATAAAAATGTGGTGCCACCAAAATAATAAACAAATGGCTGTCGTTTGCTTAACCAGACTGTATCAAACTCTGCTTTGCAGCCAATATGAATGATTAGATGAAGATTCTGTAGGTCTAGAAAAATGGGGGTGGGGGGATGGAACCAAGCTGAGACACATCTACTGATTACAACTCTCTTAAAATGTATAAAATAAAATCATCAGGTTTCTTGCTGCAGCGCCAAGTGTGCGGTCGCCCGGAAGCTCATCTGGGAAGCGGAAGCCAGGGATTATTTTAAGAAAGAGGCAGGAGGCAGATAAACTCTGCAGACATGGGAGAAATTCAACTTCGATAAGACCAAGCTGAAGAAAACAGATGCAGGAGAACACCACTCTGCTGACCAAAGAGACCATTGAGCAGGAGAAGCGGAGTAAAAACTCCTGATCCTAGAGGAGTCGCCCCTCCCTCGTCTACCAGAGGATGTGGAGGAAGTCCCCTGCAAGATGGACACGAGCGACCAGCTGCACTGTGAACCCACCGCCTCCGGGTCTCCGAAGGGACTGACTGCCAAGTTCTTGGGTCTGCCCTGGTATACGATAGGCGATTGTCTGTATGAATAATGAAAATAAAACACACCTCATGGCCTAGCAAAAAATAAATAAATAAATAAAACAAAATCATCAAAAATTAAACTGGACATCGTGTTCTCTTCGGCAACACATATACTAAAAATTAAACTGGACATCACTTCTCGGCCTTTTGACTAAAACCAAGTGTAAAAATTAAACTGGATAATTGTGTATCAGTGAATTCGGTCTTCGAATGAGTATGTTCTTTGAAGAAAGTCATATATATTAGTAAATGTTTAAAGTTGCTATAAACAGGCAAACATTCAAAAGGGAGAGGGGAGGTCATCCTGCCCACCCCTAGTCCACGTTTTTTTCAACCCCCACTGAGCCTCTTCCTAACCTAACTCCCTAACTGACATCAAAGGAGGATGCTCTTGGGAAGGATGGGGAATTCAGAGGCAGGCTCAGCCTTGAAGCAGTCAGCCCTCCTCTTGATTCAGAAAGCACCTGTTATTTTAAAACAAAACACCACTCATCTGGGGAAGACTCAGCACTAGATACCTAAGTCTCCCAACAGCTCTCCTGGGATTTCAAGGAACAAAACCAGAACATAAGACTTGGAGGAAAACCACCAAAGTAATGTGACAGGCAGTAAGAGGCCAAGATGGTTTCTTAAACAAAACAAACCAGGTAACTTCTGGAAGGAAATGATAGAAACAAATCTGGATGTTACATTTTCTTTTCAAGGTTTCTTGAGCAAATATTTAAGCACTAGACTACTAGCCCAAAGGTTGGAGGTTCAAACCCACCACCAGTGATCTGCTTCTGAAAAGACTATAGCCTTGAAAAACCCAGAGCAATTCTATTCTGAACACGTGGAATTGCTGTGTCAGAACCATGCAGGCGCAAATCGTAACGCACACTCGTTCTCTGGCTTCCCTCATCTTCTCCCTCCCCAGCTCATGGGTTTGGCTGCTCTTGCTTTTCCAATATGTCAGAGATCTACCTCTTTGTTTGTTTGTGGGATTTGGGTCACACTAAATTGTCTAACAATGTGAGTCAGGATTAGGATGGTCACTACTGACAGCCTTAGGGTCATGGACTAGTCATGTGAAAATAGCGACAATAATTTTTGATTCAGCAATGTCAGATGACTTGAAGACTAAGCTCACCCATGTTTCTAGCCAATCATGTCTTTGTAACAGAGTCCCAATAAAAACTCTGATCATTAAGGCTTGAGTGAGTTTCCCTGGTTAGCAATCTTCTGAGCCTGTCTCCTCATAAGTTGATACTGGGAAAAGAACCCTTCCTGACTGCTCTCGGGATGGGGTTTAGGGAGAGGCAATGGAGCTCTGCATATGGTTTGGGAACCCTAGGGTCCTCCCCTAGGGTGCGTCCTCCCTGGACTGATTTTTTTTCGTTGATTTTATTGGGAGCTTTTACAGCTCTTATAACATTCAATACATCATTTGTATCAAGCATATTTGTACACATGTTGCCATATTAGTTTCCAAATATTTTCTACTTGAGCTCCTCTTTCCCCCCTGGACTGAGCTTAATCTGCATCTCTCCCCTAAAATAAACAGTAACCATAAACATAACCAACAACAAAAGAATCACCACCAAGTTAGCAAAGGCTTTGTGCGCATGTGATGGCAACAAATACCATTTCATGTGGAGAAATGCTAAAAAGAAATTTCATTTGTATGTATGCTGTTTTTATTTAGTCCTATTAGAGGAAGTCTCCAACTTAAAAAAAAAAAAAGGGAGGAGGGGCAGGTGTGCTTTTTACTTAATCCTTCCAGTAGTATTTTACTGTATCAGCAATGTTGCAAGAATGGGTACAAAATGGTATGATCCCTATAATCAAGATAAGATGTGAACCAGAAACATCTGCTGAACAAGCAAGTATTACTTAAGAATGTAATAAAATACTAAAATACAATTTAAAAAGGAGATTACATTAAATGTTCACATTAAGATGCTCATACTTCAAAGATTTAGGGAAATGCAAAAGCAAATCTGAATTGATATGAAAAATATTTCTGTAGCTTTGTTTCTTTGGTTATTTTGAACTTTGTTATGAAAATTTTAAAGCATATAGAAAAATTAAAACAGGAAAAACCATAAAATCATCAACTAAATTCAAGGACAGTGACTAGTTTGCCCCATTTGTTTCACTGTGTGTATGAGTTATAAGAGAGTTAAGGGGGGGCTGAGTCCCGGTGGCGTAGTGGTTGTGTGCGGGACTGCAGCTCACAGGGTTGGTGGTTCAAATCCAGCAGCAGCTCTCCAGGAACAAGGCTGGACCTCCTACTCCCACCAGAGGGCAGTGGTGCCCACAAACAAACAAAATAAGAGAGTTAAGGGAACCAGTACTGCTATAAAAATCATAGAAAGCTTTATTACACAAAAATATCAAAATGTGAAGCTATAGTTTCTCAACACATCGCCCATCTAAGTCTACACACATCTGAAAGCAGTACTCCCAGCTCTCCAATCCATCCCCCAAGAACGCTGCGCTCTTCAATGGGCACTGCATCAAAACTGTAGCTTAGGCATCAAGAGGTTCAAGTCCCATTTCCTTTCACTGTACTTTGGGCTTGGGGTCCAAACCCCACACTCCGTGACACTGACAGTCCATGCCAACTCCTGGTGATCCTAAAGGACAGAGAAGACCTTCCCCTGTGGGTTTCTGAGGCTGTAATTCTTTTTTTTTTTTTTTTGGGGGGGGGGCACCACTGCTCTCTGGTGGTGGGAGTAGGAGGCCCAGCCCCACTGCTGGAACTGAACCTCCGTCCCAGTGAGCCGCAGTCCCGCGCACAACCAATGCGCCACCGGGGCTCAGCCCGAGGCTGTAATTCTTTATGGGAGTAGAAACCAGTCTTTGTCCCTCAGAGCAGCTAGTGGCTATGAACTGCAGACCTTGCACAGCCTGATCCATAACAACGCCACCAGGCAGAACAAAAAGAAGTCTCAAGAGGCAGGGATCAGGGCTGTGGGGTGGATGTCAAAGTTTCCAATGACATTATCTTAGGACACCCCTTACTACCCTTGAAGAAAAAGCACATGCATTGTTAAGAGTAAGAAATTTTTCTCAGCAGAGATATCTCTGCTGGTTTTCTCATCAATGCACTTTTGCTTTCTTAAAACGTCTTCCTATTAAGCTCCCATGACCACCCCTTGGCCTTAAGAAAATCTATCAAGATTACACCCTGAGAATAAAAGAAAACAAAAACTGTCGCCATAATCTTCTGAGCTCACCTCTCAGTCTAGAACTGAAATGGCCCGGGAGATCACATTTGGAAGTCACTGATTTGATTGGCCATTTTTTCTTTTTGAAGACATCTTAATGTGCCTAAGGCAAATGCATCACTCAGAAAACTTGCCTGCAGCCATGCACTGATCACAGAGACATGTTTAAAAAGGTTGTTTGCAAGGTAGGCAAGAGTCAGCCAGGGTACAGTACAGCACAGAGGAAACACACAACATTTCTCTAGTTTTGTTTTTCCTCTAGTTTCTTAATGCCTCCTACCCCACCCTCCCACCCCACTATCATGACCCCCCAGTTCTAACTTACAAATCTGGCTAGCCCGGAGCATGTACACTGACACAGAATCCAGGGCAGATACACCCTCAGGAACAGTAATGGGAGTAATGATACCGCAAGGATGAGGGGGGAAAAGAACCAATCACAACAATCACAGTATAACCCATCCCACCCCCAGGGGGATGAACAACAGAAAATGGGTGAAGACTATGAAAATAACAATAATTTATAATTCACCAAGGATTCACAAGGATGGGAGGAAAGAGGTGGGATGGAAAAAAGAGATGATACCAATTGCTCGAGTAGAAAGAAAATGTTTTGAAAATGATGATGGCAACATATGTACAAATGTGCTTGATATAATTGATGAATGGACTGTCTTAAGAGTTGTAGGAGCACCCAATAAAATTATGTATAAAAAATAAATTAAAAGCTTCTGTTTGGAATAACCCCACGCATGTGTGCACTACAACCCCAAACAATACTTTTTGACATAGAGCCTCATAAAAGACTCTCTTCCTAAACGTGATCTTTTTTCTCCAAGATCATTTTATTGTGGCTCTTAAAACTCTTGGTTTTGTTTTTTTGTTTTGTTTTGTTTTGTTTTT
>PVJH01042394.1:0-14316 GCA_004026705.1 Nesogale talazaci
GCAGCAGCCCCCACCCCAGCTCCAGGCCAGATACAAAGTGCTGCAGGAGTGGTGGACAGGCTGCGGGGCCAGGCAGGGTGTCTACTCACAGCTTCCTGGGTGGGGCTTCAGTCCACGAGGGGCAGGTACCCCAGGGGCCAGGGCATGGGGTGGGGTTGATTCAGCAGCTGGTTTGTCCTGACCCAACACCCACTGCCCCTACCCCCATCCCCCATGCTACAAGTGAGGTCAGACTTGCACCTGGGAATTTTCTGGGAATCACTGGGCATTGGGCCCTTGGGCTGGCTCTCCACTTTTCCCATGGGATCAGGCCCTGATTGAGCCGCCCTTGGCTTCTGGAGCTGGATGGGTGGGAGGAAGCCTTGCAGGTCTGCCCTGCCTCATACCTGTCCTGGGTGCACCTTGCCCATGGGACCCTAGGCAACCCAGGCTCACCATGCAGTGGCCGGCAGCGCCCAGTAGGCCCCAGCAGTCAGCCGAGTGCATGCCCTGCCCCAGGCAGGTGGGGGGATAGGAAACCCCAGCTTCCCTCCAGGCCTCTAATGTGACCCCTCAGCTCCACCTTCCAAGCCCTGCTGCTTCTGAGGGGTTGTGAGTGGGACTGGTATCGGGGTGAGACCCCCCCATACTTCCAGCCCCTCCGCTCTGGGCTGCCCGAGGCGCTCTGCGGGTGTGCCCCCCCCACCCCCCAGCCTGACTGCTTGCAGCCCTGACTGTCCACAACAGCCATGGGGCCACCTGCAGGACTGGGAGGGACCCGGGGCTGGTGGTCTGCTCTTCCCACCCACACTTGTCGGGCAAGGGGCTATGCCCGGCAGCGTCTGCCTGTGTCCCCCCGCCCCCCCCCCCCCCGGGCTGTCCCCAGCCTTGTGCTGCTCGGTGGTCCCGGCAGAGCTAGGGCTCTTTAACTCTGTTCTCTCGCTTTGTTCCTGCTGTAGTAAGGCAGTGTTCAGTAAAAGCCTGGATATCGCTGAGGCCCACCCCCAACTCAGCACAGAAGACAGGTACACACCCTGCCCACCACCCCTGCCAGGCCAGGCTTGGGCCCCTCCCCGCCTCACCTGCCTTCCTGTGCACCCCCTTCCTCCCTGGGGACAGCTCCAGCCCGGGCAGCGAGGGACCACCACCACAGGGGGACTACAGGCCTCCATGGCTCTCCCTGCCGGAACCTTCTCCCGCACCCCCCTGCCCCCTGCCATGGGGGAGTGCCCTCGGGGCAAGGCTGGGGCCCTGAGGTTACGCGGCCATGCCTGGGAAGTCTGGGCAGCTCTACTGAGTGGGAGACGGGGGCCTGAGGGCCTCACCTGGGCATGGGTGCTGCCAAACGCCCTCTGTCCCGCCACCGCCCTTCCTGCGTGACCCTTAGAGTGTAGAGTGGGGCCAGCCTGGCGGTAGAGGCAGGGTGGACATGTCCCATTGTTCTGCTCTTCCTCTTCTCTGCTCCATGGGGGGAGGGGTGCACCCCAGGCTGCAGGCTGACTGGGAGCCAGAGGGCAGGCCCCGGGCCACTCTGGGAGCAGCCTGGCCCAGGCTGCAGAAAGCCTGGGGGCTCTAGCTTGGCTGGCAGCGCAAATTGGGTCGTGGCCACCTCCCTTGACCAGTGTTTGGGCTGGCGAGGGGGGCATCACCAGGGGGCGCAGCATGGATTCGGGAGCCAGCTTGACTCAGGGGTAGTTGTGCGGGCTCTACACCTGCGCCTGCCTCTCCTGCATCCTCTCAGGACCACAGGGACTGGCACGGGGTGGGGGTGGGAGGAAACGGTAAGGGGGGCGCGTGCTCTGCTGGTCTCAAGATGGAGGGAGCTGAGCCTGGTCCACTGTCCTGCCTGCGCCCACCAGCTTGCCCAGGCTCAGCTCTTGGGGGTGGACTTAGGAAGCTTCTGGCACGGGTGGGGCACAGTGGGTGTGGAGCACTGTGGATGTGCCGTGTACCAGTCTGTGAGGGCTCAACTCGGCCAGGCTCAGAGTTCAGAGGAGCAGCTGCGGCAGAAAGCACCCAGTCTGCCTGGGCTGGGCACGGCCCAGCACCCAGGGAACTGGTGTCCATCCTGGGGCCCCAGGTCCAAGGAGGCAGCCGGTGAGCTGGTTGCAGGGCAGAGGTGCTAATAGCCCCTGAGGTGGGGATGGGGCCAGCATGAGCGGCGCTGGTGGGCCTCAGGGCGCCTGGCCTCCTAGAGGGGCCACGTGGGAGAGAAGATGGGGGCAGTACCACACGTGCCTCCCTAACCCTAACCCTCCCCCTCTCCCCCAGGTCGCGGTCCATCAGCGGTGCATCCTCAGGCCTCTCCACAAGTCCTCTCAGCAGTCCCAGGGTGAGTGACCCGCGCTCCAGGTGCCCTCAGCGCTGGGGGAGGGAGGTGGGCAGGGACACCCCCCATCCCCGGTGTTCCTACCCCTGGGACATCCCTGGCAGAGCCCCGTCCCCTTCCTCGCTGCCCGGGCTGCACCCCTGGCCTGGCAGACCCGGCCTCTTGCACCGCTGGGCCCCGCTGGCTGCTGCTGCTGAGCGCTCGCGGGGATTTCTGCTAACTGCACGTTTCTTTGTTTTGTGTGTTTTCTCTTGTGTCGTGTTTTCTTTTGTCGCACGCCCGCCTGTCCCACCTGCCTGCCTGCCTTCCCCGTCCCTGTGCTCCATTCCGGGGGCGGGCTGGCTGCGTGCATGCGGGGGCACGGGCGTTGGCGGCGCGCGCGCACGCGGGCTGCTCGTGCGGGGGACCCCTGGCCCTCTTCCTGGTGCTCGCCGTCCCGCGCCCCCCTCCCCAGCCTGTTAGGAAGTTTGTCCTGCCGCCCCCGCCCCCCGAACCGCCCCTCCTGCCTTGCCCCCTGGCCGTCTCTGGGGAGCCCGGAGCCTGTCGAAGCACCTCCCGGCCGGGACGCGCCCCCGCAGCACCGGCTGCGCGACCCAAGCCCCGGACTCAGACCCTGCCGTGCAAGGGCGCGCGCCCGGACCGGCCGCTGCAGGGCACCAGATCCCACCCGCCCCCGACTGGCACCCAGGCCCGGCCCCCCGGCGCCGCCGCGGGGCTCCTTGCGCCCCCGCCAGCCCAGCCCCGGGGCCCGCCGGCCCCCATCAGGCCCCCGCGGCCCGGGACCGACCCAAACGCCCAATCTGTCCCTGCCATACAGGTGACCCCTCACCCCTCTCCGAGGGGCAGTCCCCTCCCCACCCCCAAGGGGACGCCTGTCCACACGCCAAAGGAGAGCCCGGCGGGCACGCCCACCCCCACTCCGCCGTCCAGCCCCAGCGTCGGGGGCGTGCCCTGGAGGACGCGGCTCAACTCCATCAAGAACAGTTTCCTGGGCTCGCCTCGCTTCCACCGCCGGAAACTACAAGGTGGGGGGACCCGGGGGGTCGGCGCCCTCGGTCACCACCGCGTGGGGGTTGATCCGTGTGAGCGCCCAGCAGAGCTGGCCCCGGGGGGCGGCGAGGCACGAGCCCCCGTGCGGCTACTTTCTGCCCAAACCCTCGGGACTGGGGTGGATGAGGG
Organism: Nesogale talazaci; assembly: GCA_004026705.1. NCBI lineage: Eukaryota > Metazoa > Chordata > Mammalia > Afrosoricida > Tenrecidae > Nesogale > Nesogale talazaci. The sequence continues at coordinate 3,488 of PVJH01042394.1, forward strand.
CAGAGGGGAAGGCACGAGGTCAGGGCCCTACGGCCTGGGCGTTACAGGACGTCGGGACACAGGAGCTGGCATCCCGAGCAGGCGGGCGGGCCCTTCAACACCGAAGAGCGGATGGTTCCTGAGCCGGCCTCCTGCCCCCAAGCTGGGCGCCGGACTGGCCTGAGGGGGCGTGGGGGTGGGGCGCTTGGTGTGGGGTCAGCGTCCCTGCTGGCTGGTGGTCACCGCTCTTCTCTCCCTGCCGGCCGTGTGCAGTCCCCACCCCAGAGGAGATGTCCAACCTGACCCCGGAGTCCTCCCCAGAGTAAGTGGCCAGTGTGGGGCTGGGGTGGGGCTAGGGTAAGCTCCCAGTCCTGGGCTGGACACAGATGCCTAAGCGGGGGTTGGAGTGCCTCCTGGAAGGCCCCTGCCTGCCCTCTAGTCCCCTCTCTGCCCCCCATCCACAGACCAGTCCTCATATCATGGGGGGCGGGGGGAACCCAGCCCAGCAACTAGCACTAATCAGGGTCCTGCCAGGCTCCAGACTGGGGCTGGGGGAGGGGAGGTGCTGGGGGAGGGGACAGGGGGAGTGTGTGGCATGGGGGTTCACACAGCTGGCCCGTGACACCCTCTACACACACGCCTGCTGTGGGGCCCTGCTGGGGGCAGGGGGCTGGGGGCAGGGCCCTGTGCTGACCCAGTGGCTCCTTCTGGGGACACACACAGCAGGGGACAGATGACATAATTCAGGCACGCTGGGCACCCAGCGGCCTCCTTTTCTGCTGGCTTCTGGGTCCTGGAGGGGCTTGCCAAACACAAGAAGCGGCCTGGCTGTCTGGGTTGTAGGAGTTGGCAGGAAGCTCTTGAGTCCCCCGCCCCCTCCCAGTAGGCCTTGTGACCAGGAGCCTTCAAGAGACCCAGCATGGACACATGGACACTCAAGGGACCCAACGCAGATGCCCAGGCGAGCCAGCACAGACAACAGGAGACCAGGCATGGACAACAGTTTTCCAGAGGACCAAGCACAGATTCACAGATACCAAGAAACCCCTGCTGTAGACACACGGGCACCCAAGGGACCTGCATGGACACACAGATGTACAGGGACCCAGGACATGCACATGGGACATTCAGGATACCTGGCACAGCCACATGGATAGCCAGAGACCTTGTACAGCCAGCCACAAAGATGCCCAGGAGACCTGCCATGGACACATGGACTTGCCCCCAGGAATCTCCCACAGACACACGGATTCCCCGGAGACCTGATAAGGACACATGGATGTCCATGGGACTTGGCACGGATAATGGACACCCAGGGACCAGCATGGACAATGGATACCCAGGAAGGCCCATGGGCACCCCAACATGGAACCAGCCAGGAAGTCCAGCCCTGGCACAGAACCAACAGCCTAGACCCCTGCCCAGGGCTCTGCGAGCCCCACTCAGGCAGTGCCCAGGCAAGGACAAGCCCGGGCAAGGAGACACACACAGCAGGGACTTGAAGAGGGGAGCACATGGGACTCCCAGAGGCAGGATGAAATGGGCTGGCTGCTCGGTGCTCACACAGGGCCCTTAGGCCCTGCACCGGGTCCCGCTGTGGCCTGGAGCACTCATCCCTGCTGTGGGCAGGAGGCTCTCACCTGGGTCAGAGGCGCCCCCTGGGGAGACACCGTGGAGCGGCACTCGCTCTGCCTACAGAGGCCTCTGTGGCCTGCCAGCTTCCTAGACAGCGACAGTGTGGTCCAGGGGTCGCAGGCTGGGCCCCAAAGACAGTGCTGGGAGAGCAAGAAGGACAAGCCCGGAATAGACACACGGTGGTCTGTTCACTCAGCCATCAGTGGCGAGACCCCAGGGTGCCTCGTGGTACTGAGTGGGAGCAGCCAGACGCTGCGGGCAATGTGCGACCTACACAGGTGGAGAGTCAGGGGTGGGCACCAGGCCATGCATTGAGCCCATCGCCCAAGGGGCAGCAGACGCCCAAAGACAGTTCTTCTTGAGAAGGTATGGATCTGGCCACGCGCGCCACGGGAGGTGCCAGGCAGAGCCGCTAGGTCCATGCAGCCCCCAGCAAGGCAGCGGCGACAGCCTGAGGCTCGGGCCCGGCCCCTCCCTGCTGCAGTGCCTGTCCAGCCCAGACACTGTCCACCCCTCAGAGGAGGGTTGGAGTCAACTGGCCTCGTGTCCTGCAGCCCATGAGCTCGGACCACTCTCCTGTCTCTGTCCCTTATGCATTGATGGGGGCAGGTTTCCTAAGCAGGCCGCTGCCGCCTTCTCATCCACTGAGGTCCCCTCTGGGGACCGCCTTCATCCCCACTTCATCCCCATGCTTCCTGTTGCCATCCGCCTTGTCTTGGGTCAGTGTTGCCCTTCGGTGTCGCGTGGCCGGTGGTTTCAGGAGTGGTGCCTCTGCTGGCTGGTTGTTTGCCTGAGCGCCGGTCTGTGGTTTGGCTGGAAATTGAGCCGCGGTGATGTGTGCAGTCCCAGGGGTACAGGGTGACGAGGGCCAGTGTGTTGGGGCTCCCTCAGTTTCAGTCCACAGGCCACCTGGTCTGTTTTTAGCATGCTGAGTTTTGTTCCACCGTTTCTCCTGCTCCGCCCATGTGACTTCGTTCTTCAGAGCAGTCGCTGGGCACCATCTGGGTTCTTCTGATCTCCAGGGGTGGGGGTGGAGTGGCAGTTGAGGTTCTTGCAGTCCATTAGTCACGTTTTTGATCCTCTTTGCTCTGCAAAGGGAGAGGCCATCAGACTCATCTTCGATGGCTGCTGCAGACCCGAGGGAGGCTGGGGGCATCATTCTGGAGACCCTGGTGCCCTCCGACTCGTGACGTGGCAGCCCATGCACAGCACAGAGCAGTGGGATGGGGCCATGGTGACCGAATGGATTTTCATTGGCTGGTTTCTGGAGGTCGACGGCCAGGCCTTTATTCCTAGTCTGTCAAAGTCTGGAAGCTTCCCCGAAACCTGTTCGACAGCACACAAGCCTCCGGGGACACGGCAGATGACTGCATCTGAGAGCCGCTGGCCGTAACCCAGCCCGGTCCTCCTGCATGCCCTGTAGGACGTAGCACTGCCTCAGTCCTGCTCTGATGAGATGCTGCAGGGTGCCACGGGTCAAGCCTGGCCCCTGGGGACCCACGGGACAGTGCAGAGGTGCCTCAGAGGGTGCCTGTGGATATCACAGACGCTGACCACCTGCTCACTCTCTGCCGGAGCTGCCGGTGGGCCTGCACTGCCAGCCCTCCAGCTTGCAGGCCAGCACTAACCCTCTGGGCTCTTGAGCTTCCATCTGCCGCTGTTCTGTCTCCGGAGAATTCAAAAAGCAAAGGAAGCCGGCCTGTGACGGAGGAGGCCCGCTCCTCTCAGCAAGGCCTTGCCCGCCAAGGGCCTGTGATTGCTCCCCAAGGGCATGCCAGCCGAGGCCCCCTCCACAGGGCCCCAGACCAGAAGTTCCTCTCATAGACCCACCAGTTTCTTCCTCCTTCAGGGAGTCGAGGCAGGTGCCCTTTGGCTCCTGAAAGCTTCTGACTCCCCTGCATCTGTCCACAAGCTGCCTGGCACCTGTGTGGGCCCGGGGGTGGGGTGGGGGGCAGGTTGGACAGGGGGCAGACGGAGGAACCCTGTCCGTGCTCCTGGGCCAGGATCCCGGGAACAAGTGGAGTATGCCTCCCGACGTTCACCCACAAGACTGCCGCAGGGCAGGGAGAGCCCGCTCAGGAGGTGGACAGGGAGCAAGGACATCCCACTTCTGAAGACGTGCGAGTGTCCGCCTGTGGCACCAAGCTGGATGTGACCTCAGTGGCCGCCATCTCCTGTGCCTCCCACCATGAGGGTGCATAGACTGATGGGACTCGACCCTGTGTCCACCCCCAGCTTCACGGGACAAGGACTGAGACTCCTGGTCACACAGGTCCCCTGCTAGGAGCACAGCAGGGCGGCACCACTGGTGGTCCGTGTGTCTGCATCAGGGTACAGTCTGCTGGGGTCAGTGCTGGCCAGCTGTGTCATCTCAAGTCTCAATGCCATCGGCCAGGCCCAGGTCCCAGAGTCTCACTTTCACCAAACCACAGTCCAAGCGTCCATCTGCATAATGACTGGCAGCGAGCTGCCCACCAGTCGGAGCTCAGGAGCCCAGATGCTGTCTGGAGAGTGCTGGTCAGCCAGAGCCACAAGTTTTGGTCACCATGAAGACTTGACACCCTGACCACACCTGAACACCACCCCACCCCCCACCCCCTGGCCAGGACAGGAATCCCAGGACAGGACCAGGGCATCCCTCCCACTCTGGGAACTCTGCTGGGGCTGCCCTGGGCTTGGGCAGGGCACCAAGGCCAGCAGTGCCCCGAGGTCCAAGGTGAGCCCAGGATCGGTGGGGTCAGTGGAAGGGGCTCTTGTCCAGAAGCTTCAGCTCCAGGTGCATAGACAGTGCCCTGCTGGACCAGGAGGCGCAGGTCAATCCAGGAGGCCAGGCTGGCCCAGGTCGGGGGGGCAACTGGGAATGCTGGATGCAGCGCTTGGTCTGGAGGCCCCAAACTGGCTTTAGCTTGGCCTGCAGTTGCCTTGGTGGAGGCAGGCAGCCATAACGCAGCGGGGCAGTGGGTCCAGATCTAGTCACCATGTGTCCACTGACTGCGAAGGCTCTGCCCTCTGATGCTCAGCCATCTGTCCCTGAAAGGACCTGGAGAATTGGGGGGGACATGCCCCCCAGCATGTCACAGCTGCCCTGCCCTCTCTCATAGCCACCTCGGTGGAGAGGGGCTGGGAACCACACCCTGCTCTCTCCTGCGGGCAGCTTCCAGCAGGCACTGCCAGGCTCAGCTGTGGGGGCGTTCAGGAAGAGGGGCAGAGCCATGGGGCCTGGGCCTTTGGGAGCCTGAGAGCTGACCCCCCACCCTCCAGGCTGGCTAAGAAGTCGTGGTTCGGGAACTTCATCAACCTGGAGAAGGAGGAGCAGATCTTTGTCGTCATCAGAGACAAGCCGCTGAGCTCCATCAAGGCTGACATTGTCCACGCCTTCCTCTCGGTGAGGGGCCCTGCGGGGGGCCGGCTAGCCTGACTGGTGGCGCTCAGACACTTGGGAGGGAGTGGGAGGCAGAGGAGTCGGCGTCCTCACCCAGACCCTGAAGCCAGCCCTGATGCCCAGGACCAAGGTGCTGGCCTGGAGGACACTGTCGCAGGGAGCAAGGTGCCCAGTGCAGCTGCCCTGTGTCCATCACCTCTCTGAGGGCCTCCTGCAGGCCCGGCTCCAGGTCACCTACACAGGCCACAGGCCAGGCTCTCCTTCTTGCAGCCTGTCCCACCCCATCCCTGTGTAGCCCCTCAGGTGCCCCTGTACCAAGCCTGGGCACCTCTCCCATCACCCTACACTGGACCCCCACCCAGTGTCCTTGACCCTCTTGTTCCCAGGCATCACTGCAAGATGAAGATGCCCCCCCCCCCAACACACACACTGTGGACACCCCTGTCCTGAGCACATCTCCCCAAGCAAGAGAACTCTCAGTCGGGGACAGTGCCCTGTGGGGTGTCTTTGCCCGCTATTCCCGCGTGGCCTGGCTGTGTCTGGAGTCTTTGTTCCACCTTCTGCCTCCACCATGGCAGGAGGAGCAGGCAGGGGTCCCCTCGGCTGGCAGGGGCTGGGGCATTGAGCCCCTAGGGGGCAGGAACGGTGGTGGCCAGGGCCTGGCCTCACCCCGCCCGCCGTCCCCCCCCCAGATCCCCAGCCTCAGCCACAGCGTCATCTCTCAGACGAGCTTCCGGGCCGAATACAAGTCAACGGGGGGCCCAGCCGTGTTCCAGAAACCGGTCAAGTTCCAGGTGGACGTGACCTACACGGAGGGGGGCGAGGCACAGAAGGAGAACGGCATCTACTCGGTCACCTTCACGCTCTTGTCTGGTGAGCCGCGGGCGTGGGCTGCTGGATGGGTGGGTGGGCACGGGCCGACAGGCCCATGCGGCCCTGCCCCGTGACCGCCGCTCTGCCTGCCTGCCTGCAGGCCCCAGCCGGCGTTTCAAGCGGGTGGTAGAGACCATCCAGGCCCAGCTGCTCAGCACGCACGACCAGCCCTCCGCCCAGCAGTTATCAGGTGAGCGGATGCACCGCCGCCACCCCTGTGACCAGTGAGGTGCAGATGGGGGGGCGTGAGGATCTGGCCGCCGGCCCCAGGGAGCAGGCCCCCCACCCCACCCCAACGGGCCCCAGGCCCTCCTCTGGCTGCACCCAGGGGCCTCGAGGCGCCGCTGCTTGGGACTGAGAGGGGCCTCTTGTCCACCGTAGAGACGCCCCCGCCAGCGCCAGGACTGAGCTGGGGCGCTGTGCTTAAGGGCCAGAAGGTGGCCACCAGCTACGAGAGTAGCCTCTGACGCTGGCAGGTAAGGTTCCGGCCCAGCCGCTGCGTGGGGAGGGGCTGCGGGCAGGGGCACCAGCCCCGCACCGGTGGAGCCCCAGGCCACTGGCCACTGAGTGGCCACAGTGCAGTCTGTCCAGGCGGCAAGGGCGGGCCTCTGGTGAGCAGGGCACCCGGTGCCACCCACCTGGCACCCCAGGGGCTGTGTGGGGCTGATGTTGCACTGTCCTCAGTCCGCTGTACCTTGTTCCCAGAGCCGGGGCCCCACCGCGGACAGGCTCAGGGGACACTGCGGGACGGGGCTCAGACCGTGAGCCCGGGCTCGTGCCGCCTGGGGGCTAGCCGCTGGGGAGGGCTGTCGGTGTGTGCACAGGTTTGCAGGCACGCCCGGCTGTCAGGCCAGAGGGCTGTGTGTGCATGCCAGAGGTTGCCGAGGGCTGGACAGGTGAGGACAGACACCTTTCTGTCCACACGGTGCGGGTTTGGGGGCAGACCCTGACACCCAGGCACTGAGGCGACGCTTCAGGTCATAGGAGCTGTCTCGTCGGGGCCCTGAGGTGCTGCCATGTGGGGCCTGGGGCCAGAGCGGGGCCCCCGTGCTATCCATTCTGCCTGCCCGCCATCCTCATTCTGTCTTGTGTGTTGCTCACCACCACCCCCACCTCATGCCCCTCATCACCCCACTGGTAGGCAGGGTTGGCCCTCTCTCTGGGGAGGAGACTGACATTTGGGAGGGGGGCACGATAGGAGTGCACCAGTGATGTTAGGTACATTCTGGTGGGCTCAGGGGTACCCAGGCCCCTGTCCTGTGGTGGGCTCAGATACACAGAGGTGAGGTGTGATAAGACCTGTGTAGTGTGGTCAGGTACATGCACGTGGGCTCAAGGATACGCCAGTGTGGCCAGGCACACTCCGTGTGGCCAGGTGGGTGCAGGTACATTCAGGTGCTGTCTGGTACATTCAAGTGGTCTCTAGTCCCCTTAGGGGGGTTCAGGTGTGGTCAGGTTCCTTCAGGTACGTCAGGTGCTCTTCTGTGGGCTCTGGCGGACTCGGGCTTAGAGAGGCTTCTCTGTGCTCTGGGCCCCCCCGGTGGGTTCGGACATGGCCAGGTAAACCCAGAAATACCTAGGTGCGTCCAGATGGACTTGCGTACTTTTTAGAGGCCTCAGGTTCACTCCAGAGGGCTCAGGGACGTCCAGGGGTCAGGTGTTGCACTTCTCAGAGTAGGCAGGGCCCTAGGGTAGGGCACCACCCGACGGGGCAGATGTGGCTGCCCTGGGCACTGTAGGGACCATGGGCGTTGTGCTAGGTAAGGCCCCTCCCCTGCTGCCAGGCTCTGGGCCATCTCTGATGCCCACGGGCCCTCCTTCATCCGGTCCCAAAGGGAGGAATGGGAGGGAGGCTGGGCAGTGACATGGCTTGCTCAGGGAGGCCTGGCACGTGCTGGGCGGCCTCATTTCCATTCCTACCCCTGTGATGTCCATCCAACCACCCACCAGCAAGGACCCGTGCCCAAGGTGGCTAAGGCCCTGCCCACAGGGCTCCACTCTCCAGCCCTCCCTCAAGCAGGGGTGCCTCCCTGGCCCCGAGCCTCCTTCCAGGGGGGAGCCTGTAGCCAGGGTCTTGCCCCACCTTGCCCCGCCCTCCTCCACCCCAGCAGTCCCCAGATAGATCGGGGGGGGTGTCTCCACAACAGCACCCCCAGGGATGGGAGGCCCCTAGGGCCCCCAGGAGAAGCAGAGAACTGAAGAGGGAGGAGACACGCCCACCCAGCAAGCCCTCCGAGGGCCAGGGCGATCCACTCTGTCCTGCATCCACGGCGAGGGCCAGAAGGGAAGCAGGGCCAGGCCTTGTCCTGCGGACGGCCAGACCACCTGCTGCCCTCGAAGCTGTTCTCACACTCTGCCCTCCTCTCTCCGCCTGCGCCCAGACACCACCCACTGTATGGAAATGCTGACGGGGAGGCTTTCCAAGTGTGGTAAGAACCCCCCCACGCTCTCCCCCCTGGCACCTGCACCCGCACTCAACACGAAGGCACAGCCCACCACTCTCCCGCCCCCACCAGCCAGCCCTGTCACCTGCCCAGCCCACCTGCCAGGCTCCCTGCCGGCCCTGTGTCCATGCGCATAGGGCCCAGAGGACCTCCAAGCTCCAGGGGAGGGGTCCTACCTATGGCCCTGGCCAGCCAGGGTGTGAGGCCTGGCTCTGTTCTCTTGCTCACCGTGCTCAGGGCACTCTGGGCTAACCCAGGAGTGGCACCCCTGTGAGCAGGACCAGGGTCACCCCTTGCTGCCTCACCTGCTCACCTCCATGCTTGCCCCCCCATCTGCCATCTCTGTGTGTGCTGACCTCTGTCCCCACTCCTGCCTGGCCTCCGGCAGCCATGCCCTTTGGGGTGGGGATCCACTCAGTGCCTGTCTTAGGGGCTGGGGCCTGCCAGGCTGCAGGGCTCGGGGGGCGGAGGGGGGGGCAGGGTGTCTGGCATACGGCTGGGTGGACATGGCCTTCAGTGTCTGCCTGTCAGGGGCAGGGGTCTTGCCACCTGCCCTGGAGGTCAGCTCAGAGGCCCGAGTCCCCTGAGCTTCTTGCTGGGTCACCCTGGGGCCTGCCTGCCTCCCGCCCGCTGCCCGCCGCCGCCTCCTGGTCTCCCTCCTGCTACCAAGACCCTGTTCATGTGTGTTCTCTCTCCTTCCCTCCCTGTCTCTCTCTCTCTCTCTCTCTCTCTCTCTCTCTCTCTCTCTCTCTCTCTCTCTCTCTCTCCCCCCTCCCTCTCTCTCTCTTTCTCTCTCTCTATTCTCTTCTTTTTTATTTTTGTCTTCTGTTCTGTGTACCCAGGAAGCCCATTGAGTAACTTCTTTGACGTAATTAAACAACTTTTTTCAGACGAGGAGAACGGGCAGGTGTCTCAGCCCCCCAGCACGCCCACCAAGCACAGTGCCCTGGGCCCGATGGGCGACTTGGCGGCCGCTGGCCCCGGCCCCACAGGAGACGCGGAGCACCCGCCGGGCAAGGACGCGGCCAGGACGGGGCCGCCCGCCGCCCGCCGCGAGCAGCCCTAGCCACAGTACCCCCTGCCCAGCGCCGACCGCCCGCCGCCCGTGGACCCGGCTGCGCTGGCCGCGGCTGTGCTAACCCGCTGTCTGGGAGCCTGGGAGGAAGGCGAGGCGGGCGGCCAGGGGCCCCGCGCCCTCTTCCTCTCTCGCTGTCTCTGTCTCTGTGTCTGATGTCGTCACTTGTCTCCGCTCTGATACCAGGAATTGTCCCGAAAAGCTAACATGTCACCTCCATGAAGCCACCCTCTGCTCCGCCGGACACTTGTGACCGAAGGCAGCCGCCGGGGACCCACCAACGCCCTCCTCTCCTGCCCGCCCGCCCGCCCGCACACCTGCCGCCGCCTGGCTCCTCACGACACCCGGGGCGCCAGACTCCAGCAGGACTGCCCGCCGGGCCACTCTCCGGGCCGCAGACACCATGGTGCCGACGCAGCAGCAGCAGCAGCAGCAGCAGCAGGGACAGACCCGCCCAAGTCCGCCACTCACCCGGACCCTCCCTGGCCACCGCTCTCCTGGCCGGCCGGCGGCTGCAGCCTGCGCCCGGAGCCGCCCGCCCCGCCGGCCTGCGTGCCGCCGGGCCCCCAGGACCTGTCCCTGGGGCCGCAGCTGGCCCCTGGGTTGGCCGACCTTCGAAGCGCAGGGGAACAGAGAGAGAGAGGAGAGAAGGCCGCAGGGAGCCGTGCCCTCCGGGGGCTGCGCCGCAGCCGGGATCCGCGTGGCGCGCGGTCCCACCGGACCGGCCTGCCTCGGGGCGGGGCAGGCGGCAGAGGCATCGTGGGCTGGTGGCCCGTCCGCCCGTCTGTCCAGCGGCCCGGGCGGGAGGGGGCGGCGAGGCAGCCCGCCAGCGCAGCACCGGCAAGCTACTGTAAACTCTAAAGAATTCCTGCGAGATATTTTTATAGACTTTTTTTTCTCGATTGTTTTTGGAAAAGGGAGCCGGGGGTGGGGCGCTCTGGGCGGACGGATTTGCGCGTCAGTGGCCCGCCTGGGTATTTCTATACGCACATACATATATATATATTTAAAGAAGGTGCCGGGAGCCCCGCGGGTCCGTTCCCAGCCCCTCGGGCCGGCGGGTGGGGGGTGGAACCGCCGCCGGCGAGGGGGCACGTCCGTTTTGTGTCCAAGGTCGGAGGGGGGGGGGGCAGCAGGAGCCCGGGGGGCGCCGCAGGGTTTTTTATTAAAATGATAAAAAGTTAAAAAAAAAAACAAGACCGAGAGGAAGTGCGCGGGTGGCATCCCTCTGCGGCGCGGCGTCTGCCCTTGTACATACCGAGGCGGGGCCGGCGCCGCACCGGGCTCCATCGCCCCTCGGCTGGTGGTCGGCGCCGGGGGGGAGGCCAGGCTGCGACCCCACGGCCTCACCGCATGCCCCGCTGCCCTGCCTCGCAGGCCGCCCGCCACCCCTCCTGTATCGATTTTAACGCTTCTGTTGCACCGACACCCCCCCCCCCCC
>PVJH01042395.1:0-14327 GCA_004026705.1 Nesogale talazaci
GGCTAGTTGGCTGTTTATCTTCAGGCTTTGAGTCTCCAGACTGTAAGTCTTTTGATATTGGGTTTTCTTCACCACATTCACTTTTGCACCTATTTGACTTCAGTGATCATATTGGGCCGGTGAGCATCATAGCCAGCTTCATAGAACAAAATGTTCCTGCACTGAGGGAGTGACTGGGTGGGGGCCCAAGGTCCAGCTGTTGCCTTAGTCCTAAGCCTATAACTGTATGTTCCTGAATTAATTCCCACCTTTTCATAGATAATTATTATTACATCCATAGATGCTTTTGTTTAGACCTCTCTGCCTTCTTGTGCTCTTTGCCTTCTTGTTCCTTCCTCTATTTCCTTCTGCCTTCCTCCATCCCTCTTTTGTGGTCAGTCTTCATTTGAGTTTCACAACTTCCTCTCTGTCACATTACATTTACTTTGGCCCTATTAGGCCTCCCCCCTCACCTCCCCACCGTTTGCAGACCACTGGTTGTTCCCCCCATCACTCAGTCTGTCCATGCCCCTCTCCCCGCCCCCCTGGCTGTTAGGAACCCTCGGATCAGCTGATCTCTCCTCCTGACTGTCCAGCCAGGAGTGCTCCCTTCTTGATTTGGTCCATTTTGGGGACTCAGATCGCCTTGCTTCCCTGCTGTGTGTCTCCCAAGATGCCCTTTGTTGCTGTCTGTCTCCATGTGGGTGTGTCATGTTGGTCACTTTTGCCACCTTTTCTCTGCCACACTGACTTCCATTGAGTGAGTCAGTCTGGCTGTGGTGATGGTCGGCCGTGTAGCTCTTTCTTTTCACGTCTCCTTCCTCCGCTGTCCTCACGGTTGGGTGTTGCATGGTGGGATCTGCACACCTGCTTCAGCTTCTGTGGAGACAAGACCCGTACTCTCCCCCTGGGTGAGTTAGTGCCCTGTTCCCTCCATTAACCTTTCACTTTCAAGCCTCCTTTTTCTCTCTCCACCTTTCGTCTTTCCTTGCTGTGCTTTGTCCAACATGTACATCCCTGGGCTTGGTTCCACCTCCTCCCCTTTCACTGGATCTCTGACCAACTGCTATGTTATAGAGGGCTTCCCTTCTATACCTACCATATTGGTTACACTTACCTCAGTGGGCTCATGCGGTACTTCTCCTTTTGTGTTTGACTCACTTTGCTTAGCATAATTTCCTCCAGCTCTTCCCATGAGAAGACATGTTTCATGTGCTCATCAGTGCTTTTGAGTGAAGCACAGTACCCCATTGTGTGTATGTGGCAGAATTTGCTGATCCACTCGTCTACCGATGGAAATTTAGATTGTTTCCAACTCTTTGCAATGGTGAATTGTGCTGCAATAAACATTGGAGTGCACACCACTGGCCGTGGTTTATTTCTTACCTCTTCTAGGTATATACCCAGGAGAGGGGTAGCTGGGTCATAATTTCCATTTTTGTTAGGTATCGCCAGACTGCTTTCCATAGTGGCTGTACATATGTACATGACCACCAGCAATGTAGAAGTGTTCCTATTTCGCCACATCCCCTCCAGCATTTGTCGCTCTCCGTTTTTCTGATTTGGGCTAACCTCAAAAGTGTTAGATGGTATCTCATAGTTGTTTTGATCTGCATTTCTCTGATGGCTAGTGATCGGGAACATTTTCTCATATGTTTATTGGCCATATGGGTCTCCGTCTTAGTGAAACTTCTTCTTAGTTCTTTTTCCCATTTCTTCAAAGGGTTAACTGATTTCTTCTTTTTGCCGACAAGGAGAGTATTGTAGATTTTCATGATAAGCCCTTTGTCTGTTTTGTCATTGCTAAAAATTCTCTCCCAGTCTGTGGGTTCCCTAGTTACCCTCTTGGTAAAGTCTTTTGATGCACATAGGTGTTTTATTCTTATTAAATCCAATTGGTCAATTTCAGTATCTCCTGTGTGTGTACCCTGTCCGATTGCAGTCAGCCTTTGTATTCTTTGGACAAAAGTTCTTAGATTTTCCCTGATTCTTTCACTAATGGTCCTGATGCTTTGGGGTTTTACTTCCAGGTCTTTGATCCACCTTGAGTTTATTCTTGTGCATGGGGTGAGGTAGAGATCCTGTTTCATTTTTCTACATGTGGATTTCCATTGTTTCCAGCACCATTTGTTAAATAGAGCCTCACTGTCCCACTTGATGCTCTTGGGCCCTTTGTCGAAAATCAGTTGTCTATATGCTAATGGTTTTATTTCTGGTTTTTCTATTCTTTTCCATTCATCCATGTATCTGTCGTTATGCCAATACCATGCTGTTTTGACCACTGTGGCTTTGCAGTAGGTGTGAAAGTCAGGTAAAGCAAGCCCTCCAACTGTGTCCTTCTCCTTGAGGAGATCTCTGCTAATTTTGGGTTTTTTCCCCTCCATATGAAGTCGGTCACCAGTTTTTCCAGTTCTCTAAAGAAGGCTGTTGGTATTTGAATTGGTATGGCATTGAACTTATAGAGTGCCCTGGGTAGGATAGCCATCTTTACTATATTGAGTCTGCCAGTCCACGAGCATGGAATATTTCTCCATTTATGAAGGTCACACTTGGTTTCATGTAGAAAGGTTATATAGTTTTCCTTGTACAGATCTTTCGTGTTTTTTGTTCGCTGTATCCCTAGATATCTTAATTTATTTTGGGCTATCGTGAATGGTACTGCCTTCCTGATCTCCTCTCCCATCATCTTTGCTCTCTTGACTGCTGTTTCCCATGACCATTGATTGTGGATCCAAGCAAGATGAAATCCCAGATACTTCTATCTTTTCTGCACTTATCATGATGTTACCTATCGGTCCAGTTTTGAGGAGTTGGGTCTTCTTTACATTGAGCTGTAATTAGACTGGAGGCTGCCATCCTTGATTTTCCTCAGCAAATGTGTCAAGCCTCCTCACTTTCAAGCAACGTCATGTAGTCTGTACATTGCCGATTATTAATAAGCGTTCCTTCACTCCTGCTGCCACGTTCTTCTTCATAGAATCCAGCGCCCTCATTGATTTACAGTTTGAACTCACATGATGCCAAAGTTGTCATGGATGACCTTGGCTGGGGGAGCCAAGCAGTGGTGGGGCAGGAGGCATTGCTGATAATCTTGAGGGAGCTGTCATACTTCTTGGTGGTTCACACCCATCACAAACATGGGGGCATCACAAGAAGGGGCAAAGACAGAAGATCACACTTTTGGCACCAGGCTTCAAGTGTGTCCCACCCTTCTCTAGGGTTGGGAAGACACCAGTGGACTCTGCGACATCCTTGGCACCAGCCTCACTCAGCTTGGCATTGGTGGGATCTCACTCCTGGAAGATGGCGATGGAATTCCCATTGTTAAGCTTTCTCATTCTTAGCCTCGACAGTGCCATTGAACTTGCCATGGGTTGGATCATACTGGGACATGCAGAGCATGTAGTTTATTTCAATGGAGGGGTCATTGATAGCAGCAGTGTCCACCTCACCCAAGTTGTAGGCAGCCTTGGTGACCAAGTGCTCAAATACGGCCAAACCGGGGTACTCCAGCCTTCACCACTGTGTCACCAGCATGTGGCTCAGACTGCCCAGGAAGATGTGACTACTGGTTGCAAAAGAAAGAGCAGAGAGATGAAACTGTAATATTTATGACAACAGAAAGCCTCGTTTTTCTCCTGAGGAGCAGCTGATAAATTCACACATTTGTGGTTAACAGCTCAACATGTAACCCACTTCACCCCTAGGGCTCCTTGTATGATATCAAGGGACATGTCCAGGACATGTTTAAAGCTGGTCAATCTAGAAATATCAGAAAGGTGTAAAATTAGAGAATCAATCATAGTAGACTATTATTACTGTGATCATCCTGCCCTGGCTAGAAACCTTTCCCACACATACCCTTCTTGCCAAAAGAACAAACAGCAACTAAATATGTGTTGGAAGAAGTGCAACTAGAACGCTCCTTAGAAGCAAGAATGATACTTTGTCTCCTGTACTGTTGACATGTTATTGGGAGAACAAGGCCCCTGGAAACGAAGTTGGCATGCTTGTTAAAGTGGAGGGACATTCAATAAAGAGGAAGACCCTCAACAAGACGGGTTGATACAGTGATTACAACAGCAAGCTGGGACATGACCGTTATTGTTAGGATGATGCAGGACTAAGTATTTTGTTCTCTTGAAACATCACGGCAAAAGCAAACTTTCATGCATTTCAGAGAGTCATATGTTCCACTTGGAATGCCCGTTTTGGCCATAGAGAGAGAACAGTCATCACAGCAAGCTGATCTAACTCATAGGACCCTTCTGTCCAACAAAAGGAAACTGAGTTGCAGCCTCTGTGGGTCTCACAATCATCAGCATGTTGGCCTCTCTCCTTAGGGCGATAGTTCTCATTCACCCCCCTGGAGTCGCCTTCACTCTCACTGGCCCTCTGCTTCACTGAACATGATGCTCCCGCTAGGAATGGAGGCTTCCAGGGACGTGTCCAAGGCAAAGGAGTCAGGCAATATTGTTAGGATCCGTGAGTGTTTCATTGGCTAATTTTGGAATATTGGAAGTAGACGGCCAGTCTTTCTTCCTAATATGACTTGGTGTGGAAGTGCCCCTAAAACTGGCAGACCATTGGTCGACCCTGCTGGCATTTGAAAGAACAACGGGTTAACTCTTAGCCCCCTAGCAGCACTAAGCCATCTCAGAGGTCACTGGCCAATGCTTATAAGACATGTCAAGGATGGTCCCATTCATAAAGTCTATCTTCTCTTAGGTCTGCAAGATTTTATCAAATCACCATGTGCTTACACTCCTCATGAAACCAGTCTCATGTTCTGTCAAATATTTTCTTTGTAGGGAAATACAAAAATCAATACCTTCAACTGGGCCAAAATCCGCAAGTTGAGCTTTAAGAGAAAACATTTTCTTATCAAGCTGCACGCCAACATCTTGGTGAGTAGCATTCTAATGTATTCTTCTTCTTTCTATGTGTTTGGGGATTTCTTGGTATTTCCTGCAAATGATTTGAATGCAAGTGGTGAAAATTGGTGTGCCCTTAGAAGTGATGTAGTCCCTCTTTCTTCCTATATAAGTAAGCCAAAAGGGAAACCATGAGGAAAACCAATTGGAAGTTCAGAATTAACAAAGCAATTGGAAAACAGGGGGATGGGGGTGGGGTGGGGTAAGGAAAATGGGTTTGGAAAACAGTTTTCAGAGATTCAATGGCCTAAATAGGAGTGACACTCATGTGATAGTATCTGCTCTTTAAAAAATTCTATTTTCGCCTTCTTTCCTTAAGCAAAAAGTATTGAAAACATCTCTTGTGGCCAAATCAAGTGGAGTATGTGGGAGTGAGTAGGAGGGGAGAATATATGTGTAAGCCAGAGAAGAAAATGTTGGCCAAGGGTGCAGTGTGCAGTGCGCAATGGAGGCACCAGAAAGGAGGTTCTTTCATCACCATGTGGTGGCAGAGTAGTTAGGCGTCAGGCTGCAAGCCACAAGGCCGGGCAGTGCAGAGACCACAGCTGCTCTGCGGAAGAATAACGGGGCTTTATACTCCTGGGAACATGTACAGTCTCCAGAAACACATAGGGGCAGTTTGACCCTGTCCCTCAGGGTCCTTAGGAGCAGGCACTGACTTCATGGCAATGCATTTGGAGGTTTGGGGGAGGAAATGAAACATATGGAGATTAGCAAAAGGGTGTCCTGTGGAAGACTCGGTAATGTAGAGCATTATTCTTTGGCACTTAGCCTGCTATAGAAGTGTTTCTTTGAGCAGTTTACAAAGCATATCCAATGGGGAGCTTATGGGGAGCCCTAGGGCTCAGGAAGGTTTTTCCAAAGGAAGAAGGGAGGCTACTGAGTGGTTGGGTGAGGCTGCTAACAACAGCATAGACAGGAGACAGGGGATTCAGGTGGGGGGGGTAGATTGGGAGTCAGTGGACAGGGGAGATAGGGAGTAGATAGGGAGTCAGTAGATAGGGGCCGCTTGAGATTTTAGGTCTAGGAATGCCCAGGTGTCCTAGGCTAAACTAGAATATGTTCCATGAGCAATACTGACCCTCCTTGAGCAACGCTGACCCTCCTGGAATAAGGTAGCACAAAGAGAAGGAAGTGCTGCTAGCTGGTATATATTTAAAGACACAAATACATGGAATAATCTTATAAACGCTATCATCTGTAAAAAGAAACCCAACTCCCTTTCCTACAGGTCATTTATAACTTTTTGTCACCTCCAAAGCAAGCCCTTTGATTCCATTTTCACCTAATTTACAACTTCATAAAAATGTTCCTGGCAAAGAAAAGGGGGGGTGCAGGGTAGCAAAGGAGGGTCTGAGACGAGGCAAGTAAGTGTGCCAAGACTGGCTTCTCAGAGAATGCTCTGTTTGTTTCTTCCTCAGAAGGTTCCTAGTCATTTGGTTTCAGTAGGTATGACGTCTACAGGGAGCTAAGTGAAAAGTCAGGAGTTCAGGTGCCTCGACTGCTATCCCAGTAGTTCAGAAGGCTTTGGGATTTGAAAGTCTTTGATGTTCTTGAAGGATGTTTTGCTTAATGGAAATTGGTTTATACAGGTGTTGTGCAAGGACACCTTGGAGTTCACTATGGCTAGCCGAGATGCCTGCAAGGCTTTCTGGAAGACGTGTGTGGAATACCATGCTTTCTTCCGGCTTTCCGAGGAGCCCAAATCAAAGCCCAAAACCCTGCTCTGTAGCAAAGGGTCCAGTTTCCGCTATAGGTAATGAAATATTGCATGAAGGCAAATTATAGACTTTTTTTTTCTTTCAATAGCTTGGAAGACGATAGGAAGCTCACATTCTCAAAGCAAATAAAGAAGCCATTTAAATCCATTGAAACATGATACCTTTTACTATTCATTCCATGTGTGACCTCTTAAGTCAATGTTTCCAAACTGGGAGGTGGGGAGAGGAGGTACCCTACCTAGGGGGTTAGATTAGAGTCTTTGCAAAGAGGGAGAACCTATTCCGCTTGAGTCAACATTCAATGAATGTTTTGTTTTTTTATAGGCGATTCATATGTAGGTCAAGGAGAGGAAAGCTCTACAACAGCCCTCTGGAAATGGATAGGCCAGTGTGAGAACACACTGATGGAATTGAGTAGGATCACACTAGCAGCTTCTCACAATAGGTACCACAATAGAGGAAGGTGCTGGAGCGCAAATCAAGATACTGTATTTATTTGACAACATGAGACTAGGAATTCCTTGGAAGTATTTTTCAAAATTGTAAAAAAAATGAATTCAATGCTTCCACATAAGGGATCCTTCATATCTGGAAAGCTTGCCCTAGTAAGAACTGAGATTAAAAAGAACTCACATAATTTTTATTTACTCTTTCCAAAGTAGATTCTATACATCTGCCTTCTTCATCAGATTACCGTGCATAAGCCGAGTTTTCCAGCACGTTTTTAATGCAGTCTTTGTGATCAAGTTAGGTGCCTCGACTAGTATTTGAGTAGGTTTATACTTGAGTATATATGGTACATGGAACGAAGCTTTCTCTTCTCTTTATGACCTAAGTAATTAAAAGCATCACATCTTATCTGCTGCAGTGATTGCCTGTACTCAGAGCGAGGTTGGCAGCATCACCAAGCCCTACATCTTAGTGGTTTAAAGGCTCGGATTTTTTTGGTAGGGGGTTTGTGGTATTTTGCTTGCTTACTTGCTCGGTGTTTCTCCCAACAGTCAGCTGGCTTCCGTCACTAGTGTTGTATGGCTCAAGCAACACTCTACCACTATTGAGCGAGTTGCTTTTCTCTTGCCATTCGTTGGGGAAAACCAGATAAACAGTATCAGTAAAAGTAGTGTGTCTAGTTGGTTCTGATTTGGATGTAGAGGAAGAGCCTTTACAATACGTCGATTTTCAATCTTAGACTTGAAAACTGCTGGACAGCCCTGCTTAGAGGCTTTTTCAATTTTGCCTCTGGGTAACTGTTGCCCTTCCTCTGATCCTGCGCTTCATGGACATTATTCAATGTGGAGTCCCTTGTGGATGCAGACAATTAACATGTTCATTGCTATGCTGATCTCAAGCTTGGCGCTTGGAATTCAGAGATGCTCGGCAGGGAGGCCTCGTGCTCTGTTTCGGGAAAACCAGCCAGTGGACACTCGCGAGAGCACAGTTCTACTGTGACACACGCTGAGTCACCATGAAGCAGCACCGACTCCAGTGTAACTGGTTGTACAGGTTTTTATTATTCACGTAATGGTCAGAGATTCATGATACATGTTATTCATTCCAACTCTTTGGGTTTCACCAATGAACATGATTTTCAAGTATTAATGGTCTACTAGCATTGATGCAACTTTGATCTCTTTAACATAGTGGAAGAACTCAAAGGCAACTTTTGGAATATGGGAAAAAGGGGCGACTTAAGAGCTTGCCATTTGAAAGGTACGTGCTTTTCTCACTCAGACTGCTTTTAAGCTGACTTTAGAGATTGATATGATCCTGGTCTTTCCATGAACAGCATTCCAATGACTACTCTTATTTTGGGATTTCAGGAAACATTATCCATCTCAGTACCATGAACGACAGTGCAGGTCTTCGCCAGACCTCCTCTCGGATGTGTCAAAACAAGTAAGGTTGCTGAAAAGTCCTACTCTTTTAGGTCAATGTGTCTGCATGCTACATGATTCCCTAAGGTGACTTTGCTAAAATCCCCGTTTGTCACAGGTCACTCTGGCCTGGTTAGGTTAGTCTCCTGGGGAGCTCTTGTGGCTCTGACTTTCCAGCATGGAAACTACTCAGTAAACCACAACTGCTGTCAGCCTTACAGACTGGCACTTCTTCACTTTCTAACCTTGCTCACATCTTGCAGACTGCAGCTCCAAATGAATTTCTGCAATGTATTTTATTTCCTAAACTAGCACCTCTGCTTCCATGTCTATGAGAGTATGTCAAAAAAGTATTGTCTCTAGGTTCCAGTTAATACGTGTACCAGTTAATTCCAAACAAAATATATCGAAATGTGACTGGAGTCAGTGAAGAGTTAACGATAAGTCATCTTCATAAGATATTGTCTTTGTATATGAAGGGTGCCTTCAAAAACACAAGGACTACATAGTCTCTGGGGACAGCAAGATCAGTTGGCATGTCATAGTCCACAAAGACAATGACCTACATCCTACTTTGGCAAGTAATGACTGGGGTCCTTAAAATTCACGTATGGCCATCCCTGGTGGCCTCCACTGGAGAGACCATCTATTGTCTGTCCCCACCTGGGGAGAGGAGGAGCGAATAAAGTTAAATATACACAAAAACAGTCTAGATGGACTAATGAACCACTCCAGCATCAGGGCCCATAAGCCTGAGATGAGAAGGGAAAAAGCAGGATAGTACCCAGCTATCCCTACCAACTGCTTAGAAAGGATCACATTAGAGGGTCCTGGATAAAGTGGGAGAAAAATGTCAAATAATACTCAACATCATAATAAGGCCAGGCTTGCTGGTCAGATAGAGAATGATGAAACCCACGAGACTGTGTTCCTTAGGGACCCTTCAGCTGAACTCTAGATTTGAACTCAACCCCATGGTTCAGTTTTCAGCTACCTAAGACACAGACCATTGACACTAAGGAGATAAGCACCATTTTGAATAATCAACCACTTGAGATGAAAAGGGCAGCATTTACCCAAGGCTGAAGTTCAGAGGGTTTGGAAAACAAGAGGAATGGAGACAGGAAACACAGGGAGAAAGAGGAATCAGTGATGCTCTCTTCTAGGGATTTCAATCAATTTTAAGAAACAAAATGGGAATCAATTATGGAATAGAATACTGATACGCTCTTTCCATCACCCAGTTTACAATATTAAAAGAAAAATGAGACAATAAAGTCTTGAAGTGGGCCTGTACAATGGGGCGTCTCCATTGGTCCTTCTGTCACTCCCTGGGGGAACGCATTAACAGTCCAAGGAGGAAAGTCACTACACAGGGCAGACTTGAAGACTGGCTTGAATTAGGAAACCCTTAGAAGACCTTTCAAAATCAAGAGCAGGAAAAAAATGATTGTTACTGTCATCCCTTGAGATAATAGATAAACCAATTGTCATCTATCCATACAATGAACACTATTCAGTAACTAAAAAGGCATGAACTATTAACAAAAAGACTAATAAGGATAAATCATAAAATAGTTATGCTGAAAGAAGCAAAACAAAATTTAAGTTTTCTAGAAAGCTCTACAAGCTACACCTAAATCTATAGTGACGAGAAATAGATGAGTGGTTTACCTCAATAAAACTACAAAAGGTCCAATCAAAATAGTGGCTTCTGAGGCAATGTGCTGTCAGCTTGAGAGAATATGGTGATTGATTTGGGGAGACCCAAGGGGTTAATGCTGAACAGATTTTACTCATAGGACAAAGGGAGAAGTTTTTTTTTGTTTTGTTTTAAATACAAACAGCATGAATGAGAAAGGCCAGGAAATTTGCATTAAGAATTTTTTCTCCAGTACAGCAGTGCACCTGCTCATTCTTTTGAAGCCTCAATGGCTCTCCTATGTGAATTCTGTTGGGGATGTTTATTCCAGGCATCCCATGGCCTTGATTGTGCGCCTTCATTCTTTTTGTTGCCCAAGCTCAAAGGATGTTTAAAAGGGATATAATTTGAATCCCTCGAGGACGGCAAAAACAGTTGTTTTTGATGTAGTGTAAGCCAAATTACTTGCATTTGAGAGATGTAAACACCAGGATAAACACTTTTGGGGGTGCTTAGGCCGAGATAGAGGATATGGTGAGAAAGAATCAACATTTATTTTGATAGTTTTGTGTAATAATGGTCACTGATGGCTTAGCGCAACTTTTGACTTACCCTCATAGGTCTTTGTTAAAATGTTTGTGCTATATTATCTTTTGTTTTGTTTTCTTTGGGGGGCATCAATGCCTCTGATGGTCGTGAGTGCTACCCAGTGCTGCTCCTGAGAGCCGCCGCTGGATATGAACTACCAAGCATGCGGGCCGCAGTCCTGCACTCAAGCTATAATATTATCTTAAGAACAAATTATTGTTTCCATAGAACTGTAGGATGGATTTGTTTTCTAGTGTGAACCGTTGAATTTTCCTCTCTTCCTAAACACACACACAAAAATGCCCACAAGCTCTGATCTTTGTTGAAATCAAAGGAAGTGTTTGTATGAAAGGCATCCTATAAGTTACCCTGTCTGCCATCCATAGCTTCCTCTCCACCTATTTAAAGAAAATAGGGGGAAGGTTGAACCAGGGAGGTTGAGACTTATCTGAAGCCACACACAAGTCAAAAATGGTTCAATCTGGGTCTCCTGACTGCTGGGTCGCAGATAGGCACATGCAGTGGTACTGGCCTAAGTACACAGAGAGATCTTGAGTAGATGAGAATGGGGTGGTATGAGGGAAGTGGCATGGATGCTTTCTAACACACATATTGGGATATAGAAGCTAGTATGATAGTCACAGCTATACATATTGAAATGATCACTTGAAAAGCTCATCAAAATTCAGAGCTAATTAAAGGTCTCCATTTCCAACCAAAGTTCCTTTCCTGCTTTCGCCAACCAATTTTTTTTTCCCTTCAAGGTGGAAGACTTGAGACTAGCCTACAGCAGTGGGGGTTACCGATCTGCTGATGGAGTGCACGTCTCAGAGCCAGTCCTGGACGGGAGGAGGAGGAACTCTGCAGGGCAGCTGCCCTTCACAGCAGATCTGTCAGGAGCCCAACCAAAGGCAGCACCTACCTTGTTGCATCTGTCCCAAAGCACTTCCTCTTTCCATTTTATGTACACAGACCCTGTCTTTAACCCTGACCCAGACCCTAACACTGACTTTTTTGAGGAGAAGAGTCCTCTAAGCTCCTTCCAAACAAGCTGTACGTTTATGAACAGTCACATGAATAGATCTTCTGGCCTCACCAGCCAAGTGAGTCCAGCCAGGCAGCTGACTTACACAGATGTGCCCTATATTCCCTGTACCAGTCAGCAGGTTGAGATCATGCCTTCCCAAGTCTTTTTTTATGTGGATAGGCCACCTGAGGTGCCCAGGCGGTCTCCAATCATGCCAGTGGAAAGGGAATGGCCAGCCAGCTATCTAGAACCCTCTGGACCGAAACCAGCAAAACGAAGCCCACGGACTATCCGGACAAAGAGCTGTCAGCAAGACTTTCAAGGACTGCAAGAAGCTATGGCCAGGACTAGTGGTCGGAGCAATCTTCACGCGGATCTAGAAGAGGAAGACCCATCAGTAGGAGAGGTATTTGCATATCACGGTCAAGAGCAAACCCCCAAACGGTCCCGGAGCCAATCAGATATGAAAACTATCCGTTTTCCTTTTGGGTCTGAGTTTAGACCTTTAGGGCCTTGTCCTGCTCTGAGTCGTAAAGCTGACCTGTTTACATACATGTTTGCCGAGCAGGAGTTGCCAGCAGTTCTGGCGACGCAGGGTGCGGCAGCAGAAAGGTATGTAGCCAGTGAATCCAGCGATTCTGAATCAGAGATTCTGAACCCAGACTACTACTCTTTATACGGTAAAGGCATCCGCTCTCCCGTGGCCCGAATCCGTCTCTCCTCTGGTAGTCTACAGCTAGATGAAGATGATGAAGACGCAGCTTCTTTCAACACATCAACTGCTGAAGACAGGACTTTGCTAAAACCATGTGATTACTTTGTGGCTTAACACTGACAACTCTATAAACATTTCTGGCCCTGTTCCACATGACCACCCGAGGGTCCCCCAAAGGAACGTCTTTGCCCACATTATTGTAATGACTGCTCATGGGTCTTCAGAGAAATTTTGAAGATGTGATGTCGAACACCTTGAAGATCCCGCAGCTCCCTCATTCCTCAGTTGTCATTGTTCGACCTCTATTCTTCTATACCCTCTGAAAGGACGCTGCAGCGTCAGGGCAGGGTGAAGCGGGCATTTGTCACCTCACATACACTTTCCTCCACAGGGACATTCTAAGTGAAATTCACGCTCTGCAACACCAAAGGCTGACAATAAAATGGATTGGGTTCTGATGTCACTAATCCAGGAGAGGCTGATACTTTTGTTCTTAAAACAAGACTACAGGTTTCAGTTCTGATCTATGTGTGCACATTAAAAGTGATTTTGCTATGTGACCGACTTCGATTTTGAGGACATATGTGGGGCAAGCATGTCCCTTCCCCCGCCCCCAAGGAACAAGGTGTTGGAATCAATCTGGTCAACAGAACACCTGTTGAGAATTAATCTTAAGATTTTCTAGACTTCAAAGCCTGGGACATTAATTAAATCAACTTCTAAAGCAAGTTCTATGTTGGATGAGGATATTATAATGCTTGACTTAAGGTTTCTCTATTCTTTATTACCTAGTATATGTAGTGCAAAAGTGAATAGGCTGGTTTGTTTAAATACACACACATATACACAGAGATCTGGTTGCATGTATGTAAGCAGGGAAGTTAAATGTTACTTTAGGGGAGGTAGAGTACTGGTCTAGTCTTCACAG
Source organism: Nesogale talazaci (assembly GCA_004026705.1). Classification (NCBI taxonomy): domain Eukaryota; kingdom Metazoa; phylum Chordata; class Mammalia; order Afrosoricida; family Tenrecidae; genus Nesogale; species Nesogale talazaci. The sequence goes on from PVJH01042395.1 coordinate 13,409, forward strand.
AAACCCGAGTGGGCAAGCAGTTCCTACCACAAAACACCCTGTAGGACAGCGTGGATGCATGGAAGGATGCAAGAAAAGAGAGAGCTACAGAGCTGGAAGCAACCAGAGTCAGATGGGCTCCCTCTCTAGAAGTGGGCATGGCAGAGAACAGGCTGGGGAGGGGGCCAACATCCCACACCCACAGGGATAAATACAAGAAGGGAGAAAGAGGAAGAGTCCTGAACAATACTTGTGAGATTTTGTAGAAATGGCGGGATTTGTTTCTTGTTCTAGTGTTGTTAATGATACGGACTCCTTATGTGCCCTTAATAGTTCAGTTTTTGTTTGTGGCAGCAATAGGGCTTTTACCCAGTTATCCAGCATTTGGACAGAGTTATGTGTACTAGCCTTTCTCCCTCCAGACATAGATATTATTCCTGGAAACGAACCTGTCCCTATCCCTGCTATTGATTACATGGCAGGAAGAGCTAAAGGGTAGTGCAACTAGGTGACCTATTTGTAAGATTAGGGACCAGTACTGAAGTGGCCTTTGGAACTGCAACATACCAAGTTATCTAGGCAGCTAATCTTGGATATGCAGGCCTCACCAGGCACTACACAAGATTTGCAAGAACAGGTAGATTCTTTAGCAGAAGTAGTATTACAAAATAGAAGAGGTTTAGACTTACTTGCTGCAGAGCAGGGAGGTATTTGTTTGGCTTTACAGGAAAGATGCTGTTGCTATGCCAACAAATCTGGAATCGCAAGAGAGAAAACCAAGTGGCTGCAAGAAGACTCGGAGAAGAGAAGAAAGGAGTTGACCACCAATCCACTGTGGACCGGGCTCAATGGGCTGTTCCCTTACCTCTTGCCACTGTGGGGCCCCCTCGTTAGTTTATTGTTTTTGCTTTCATCACGGCCAGTATTATTCAACAACCTC
>PVJH01042396.1:0-14324 GCA_004026705.1 Nesogale talazaci
AGTTTTTTTCAACTTCAACCTGACCTTGTGCAGGAGCAACTGATGGTCTCTTCCAGTCAGCCATGGTCTTGTTTTGACTGGTGACCGTGAGCTTCTCCATCATCGCTTCCCACAAATGTAATCAATTTGATTTTTGTCTTTCTATCTAACAAAGTCCATATGTATAGTCACTTTTGGTGTTGTAGCAAAAGGGTATTTGTAAAGAAGAAGCCATTGACCTTTCAAAATTCTAGCATCTGCTCTCCACCTTCATTTCTATCACCAGTGCCATACTTTCCAATTACTGTTCCTTTCTCTCTCTCTTTTTTTTTTGTTTGGGCATCACTGCCCTCAGGTGGTGGGAGTAAGAGGCCCAGCCTTTGCTCTGTGGAGCTGGAATCGAAACTCCATCCCAGTGGGCCACAGTCCCGTGCACAACCACTACGCCACCGGGGCTCAGCCTGTTCCTTTCTCTTTATTGTCAACTTTTGCATACCAATTGCCCCAAATTATCAATGTTTCTTGAACAACTTCAGACTGCAGAAGTCAGTTGAATTAGAAATGGCCAATATGGGCCCATTTCTGTTCACCAACTTCAAGTGTTTCATTCATTTTTGATGATCTTCAACTTTCCTAGAGTCATACTTTTACATTGCATAGTCTGATTATTAATGGATATTTGCCATGGTTTCTGCTCATTTTGAGTAGTGTCCCCTTAGCAAATGAAGGTCCCAGAAGTGATTCCATCCACACATCATTAAGATCAGCCACACTTTAAGGAGAAATCTCTTGTCAGTTGTATTTTCAGTGTCTTCCAAGCTGAGGGGTTCATCTTCTGAACCTTCATCAGGTAATATTGTGGTTTCATTCACTATTTAGACCTATACCCTTTGATATTTAAGTTATAAAGTCTATACTTTGATTCCATTTATAAGTTGCGTGAAACAGACAAAACCCATTCGTAGTAATAGAGATCAGATTAGTGTAAATCTATAGCCACGAGTGAAAGCAGGGCTAAAATAAGGTGTGTGAACACCCCAAACACTAATAATATGTGGGACTCTCTTCTCTGTTTGCCCACATATTCCAATGTGTGTGTAAGGCTTAGCTATTCATGAAAGAAACTTCTTTTTAAAAATATGGTGCGCTGAGCCCTGGTGGCATAGTGGTTCAGTACAGGACTGTGGCCCACAGGGTTGGTGGGTCAAATCCAGCAGCAGCTCTCCAGAAGCAAGGCTGCCCCCCCTCCCCCAACTATGGCAATCATTTTAAATACAGAACTCAAAAGTGGTGTGTGTGTCATTTTAGGAGAATGTGATGAAGTAGATTATAAAATTATTTTGAAAAATAATTTTATTGGGTGCATATATAGCTCTAATCACAATACATACATACATACATTGTGCTAGTATTTACATCATATCCTCTTTTTCGGGGTTGAGTAGGGATGGAGCTTATACAACTCTTATCACAATCTATCCATCCATCTATCTCTCCATCCATCCACCCGTTCATCCATTGTGTCAAGCACATTTGTACACTTATTGCCATGATCATTCTCAAAACATTTTTTTTCTACTTGAGCCCTTGGTATCAGGTCCTCATTCCCCCCCACCCCCTCCTTCCCTGCTCTCTCCACCATGAATCCTTGATAATTGATAAATTTTTGTCCGTTTTTCATATCTTACGCGATCTGATGTCTCCCTTCATCCACTTGTCCGTTGTCCATCTCCCAGGAAGGAGGTTACATGTAGATCCTTGTAATCAGTTTCCCGTTTCTACCCGACCCAACCCTCCCTCCACCCTACGGGTTTCTCTGCTCTCACCACTGGTTCTGAGGAGTTCATCTGTCCTGGATTCCCTGTGTTTCCTGTTCCTATCTGTATCAGTGCACATCCTCTGATCTAGCCAGATTTGTAAGGTAGATTTGGAATCATGATAGTGAGAAGTGGGGAGGGGAAGAAGCATTTAGGAACAAGAGAAAAGTTGTATGTTTCATTGGTGCTACACTGCACCCTGACTGGCTCGTCATCTCCCCATGACCCTTCTGTAAGGGGATGTCCAGTTGCCTACAAATGGGTCTTGGGTCGCCAATCTGCACTTCCCCTCATTCACGATGATTTGATTTTTTGTTCTTTGATGTCTGATTCCTTCGACAGCTAGTGATCACATGGCTGGTGTGCTTTTTCTTTGTGGGCTTTGCTGCTTCTGAACTGGACAGCCATTTGCTTATCTTCAAGCCTTTAAGATCCCAGATGCTATATCTGTGTTAGTCCAGTTAGTCTAGAGGAACAAATTTCAGAGACACGCAAATAGATATAAGGAAAGGGTTTATATACAAAAGGAATGTGACACTAACAAGGCATCCCAATCTAGGCCAGTACAAAGTCACAAGTCCGATATTAACCCATATGCCCGAAATCAGTCTACAAAGTCTCCTTCTGACTCATGAAGTCACAGGTCAGTGGGTGCAGAATTCTGACGCTGGCAGGGCCACATGACTCCTCGCTTTCAGGGCTCAGGGTCCATCAACAGCATGCCACTCCAACTTCAGAGGTCTGGCTCCATCAGGGCTAGCTGTGTGGTCTCTCTGCCAGCTCCTCCAGTTTCTCGGACGCTGCCATCTTGTCTTTTTCATGACTCATTGCCTCTGAGACTAATTCCCAACAACTGGGGAAGATAGCTTCTCATCTTCACGAAGGAAATATCGTGTGATTTCCCAGAAGTCTCAGGAGAAAGCCATGCCCACATAGAGGCCTCATTGGCTATTCAATGGCTATCTCCAGATTAACAGGCTAGACTCCACCCCTACATTTCAATCAAAAAATTAACATAAGCACATGATTGCCACAATATCTTTGAATAACTGGGCACTATCAGCTTTCTTCAGCACATTTGCTTATGCACCCACTTTGTCTTCAGCCCTCATATAGGGGAGGTGAGCATGATGGGATGCCAGTTTAATAGAAAAAAAATTCTTGCATTGAGGGCATTCTTGAGTGGAGGCCCAATTGTGCTACCTTAATAATAAACCTATAATATATGCTCATAGCTCTATTTCTCCATCCTCATATATGAATATATTTACATATGTGCATGCCTTTATTTACACCTCTATAAATGTCCTTTGCTTTCTAGTTCTTCTATTTTCTTTTACTTTCCTCTTGTCCCACTTATATGCCCAGTCTTCATATGGATTTCAGTAATTCCTCTCAGTTACATGACCCTTGATCAAACTGTACCAGGTCTCCTGTACCCTCCTCTCTACTCATTTTGGATCACTTGTTGTTCCCTTGTCCCTGGTTTTGTTAACACCCACTTTCTTTCCCTCGCCTCCCCCTCTCCCATGTCCTTCTGGAACTGTTGGTCCCATTGTTTTCTCCTCAGATTGTTTATCCAGCCTATCTTATCTAGATAAACCTGCAGAAATAATAACACGCACAGAAACGAGACAGAGCAAAACAAAGCAACAAAGCAAAATAACAATAACAAGTCAATGACAACAACAACAACAACAAAAAGAAAAGCCTGCAAATAGTTCAAGAACTGCTTCTTGACCTTTAGGAGTGTTTTCCGGTTGTGTCTGATGGGGTGCCAAACCCTGTTCCCAAAGTCTATTTTTGGTACTCCCTTGGGACTTCCTTGCTGTACTCCTTTTGCTGTTCCTTTACCCTCCCTTAATGTTTTGTCTCGGTGTGGTGGGGGATTATAAAATTCTTAGTGAATACAAGGGACTGATATTGTCACTATTTTCTCTAAAAAGAATGTTTCCCATATATAATGAGTCACGGAAGTTAGTTGATTCAACAATCAATGCAAAATTCTGCTGATGTCCCACTACAAAAATAAAAATTGATTTTGGATAACAATTTTGCTTAAATGACTCATTCTTCTGTTTTGATGCTTGCTTCCCAATGAATGCTATGATTATGAATAAATAAATGAAATTGTGTTAAAAGAAAGTTTAATGATCATAACAAATTGTTATGTTTTATTTTTGATAGTGCTTTCTTCTCTAATATGTTATAATTAAAAACATTTCTATGCTTTGCTCTTACGAATTTTTCAATAACTTAATCACAGTTAAATTGCCAAACAATGTATCCATCTACACATAATAATGAAAATGAATTGAGGCTTTCTTGAATCACTGTTGTATAACAATGGATTTTTTTCTTTAGGATTATCAAATTTTTTTACTAATTAAAACTTTTCATTTTTCACATGCTGCGTTAGATGTGTGCAATAAGTTTTCTTTTATTTCATTTTGAGAAGTAACCCTGCTTAAACTAGATTAAGCTGAGCAATAAGTTATAGTAAGTCCTCTACATTTCCACTTTGTGGGAGCCAAAACACTTCGCTTGTTCCTCAAAAAGGAAGAGCACGTTCAGAAAATTGATAATACAAAAGCAACAACATGCTGCAAACATCTTTTCAGTTCTGAAGTTCTTCATTTTTTATTTCCAGTTCATGAGTTAAGCTAAAACCATATCTTCAGCTTAAATATGAGCACATATGATCCTTCTGAATTGGACTGTTTTCCTATTTCTCAGTCAGATCCAACTTGCACCAGTCACTAGCTACCTAGAGAAAATCAAGAATTAGATGACTTAAGACCGAGGGTTTTGAAAACAAAACAGTATACAGAGTTGACGGATGGAGAACGCAGTACAGTAGCCACTTCCTCTTGTAATTTTCACCATTCACTTTTCACCCTACAGGGATAAAAGGACTTTAAAAAGTTCATGGCAAAATAGAATTTGAAAATAATGAATCTTTGTTCAGAAAATTTTTAGGTCTCTTGTATATTTTGGTCACAGAACTTTTTCTGTGTACCACACCAAAAAATAGACACATGGTTTCGAAAGGTCTGCTGTGGTGTCGACCATCACTTGGCTGACTTTCAAAATGAAAAATTATTCTGCAAAATGGGATCTGTATCTCTATTATTAATGGACTCTAGAGATATAATAATTTCAGGTCCTAAAATAGCTTCACTTTCCGTGGCATTATTGATTTTTCTTTTTTAACTACAGCAAGGAATCAATGCAGAATTTGCATTGCATTTTGGTAGGTCTGTATTGTTATTAGTAACTTCAATGGTACTAATAGGATGATTTATACATTTGAAACTTCAGTGTTCACTTAAAAGAATTCTCTTGATTCATGGTGTTTAAAAAGAGTGGTTAATTTGGATTTTTTGTTAGGGAGTAGTAATTTGTTTTTATCTTCTGAGAACTCTTGTTTTTATACTCAATTTAGTTATTGCCATTTCAATTTACCTAGATATAAAATTATATCACTTTTTAAATGTGGCTCCATAGTAGCAAATACATTTGAGTAATTAGGAAGACATTAAAAAATCAAACAAAAATGAAATTGCAAACTGGCTGTTCCACAATATTTGACTTTGACAAAGAAATAAATTGGTTTGTAACGTGCAATTTTATTCTTTAGGTCTGGCGTTATCAAAAGAAATAATATTTACAAGATAGGGGAAGTCATGTCATTCGTGTGAAGTGTGAAGTTCCTTTGCAGGTCTTGAAAGAAGACTTAAAAGCCTGCGATGCGACCTCACTCTCCATCCTTCGATGCAGCATCTCCACAGTGCTGATACCTGATGGGGCTGAGAGTGATTGCAAAGCGCGTGAAGCAAGTACAAGCGTCCCTCCTCCTTTTACAGAGCCCTGGTGGTGTTGTGAAATAAGCATCGGACAGCTCACCTCAAGGGAGAGAACAACAGCCTGCAAGACAGACTGTTCAAACTCACCAGCTGCTCCATGTGAAACATATGACGCTGTCAGTTCCTGTAAAGAGTTCCAGTCTCAGGAACCCTACGCAGGATTCCTATGAATTGGAACAGACCCATGGCAGGCGCCTTGGTCTTGAGGTTGGTTGCTAAGGACAGGATATTCCATGAGTCATGTGATTACAATGGCCCTGGTGTATTCTTCTGTAGTTAGTGAGAAGGAATTGAAAGTGAGATTATACCTGGTAGGTCTGACACAAAAAGGAATATATAATTGCTATTATCTACAAAATGTATTAAACATACTTCTGATTACTTTGTGAAATTATTCAGTTCCCATATTTAGAGATATTTATGTATCACACTACTTCTTGAGAGCAAGTTTGATTTGTGAGTTTTAACCGCAACCATCAGTTTCTGAAAAGAAAACCTGAGGGAAACAGAAGGCCAAATACATTGATATAATTTTTATTGTCTAAATAGCTATTATTTAATTTCTTTTCTTGAAGAACTGTTTCTATATCCTTACATGGAGCTAAGCACATATTCTGATAAAACATATATTCAGTGTTCTGATAAATGTCCTTTGCTGCTTCCTTGGAAAATGAGTTTAGAGACACCTTCACTATGGTAAAACAGAAATATACTTTGCATGATAGATACATGTTGAGTGTTGTGTCTTCTTAGGAAGTTAACACTTTGCTTATTGGCATGTATATGTACAGTGTGATGTCAAGCACTATGACCCATAGAGAAGGCAATTAAAAATTAAACATACTTGGTACAGTTGTGAAAACTTTTTGTGTTAGATACAGATTAATATTTCTGGTATTCTGTGAATATTACTATATTACACGAAATAATTACCCACATTAGTATTCTATTTAATATAGGATATATGACATCCATGTGTGTACCAAGCATATCTACAATGAAAGTTATAAGTGTTATTTTTAAAACTTAGAACATCGTTCTGTATGCAAATGCTATGCAGCTTTAAAATAAATTGTTGAATTCATTACATATTTGAATACATCCACTTAACATATTTGAGTCCTCTCCCTTTTGCTTGTCATCTTTGACTGCATTTCACATAGGCTATTTTTAGTTATATGTAAATAATTGATTAGTTACCAGGTTATGCACAAAAGGATATCCTCTTGGCTAGATGAATCAGCAGGCATGAATGTACATGAGAGTTCTCTCAAAATGTCTTTTCTTTAGTATAATCTGTTCTGGTCCATTAATCGATCATGCTGAGTCCAGTTGCACATTGGGTTTGTGGATGACAGAGCTTCAATATTTTTTCATGATTTTTAACATTTCCATGATTTAATGCTACTTCTCTATAAACTTCAAAACGTTTTAACAGTTTTATTGGCATATTTAACATATCATACAATTCAATGGTCTAACTATATCAAAACAATATCTTAGTAACAACACCATAAAACACAGAAAAACCTAAAAGAAAGCAGAAAATAATAAAACTTGAACATTTAAAATGGGTTAAAAGAGAGAATGAAGGATAAGATGTTAAATTCAAACCTAACTGTATTTTCATTAATTCACTTTCCAGCGCACTCTGTCTGATAGCAAGGCTGTGCACATCCTTAGAAAATGGCTCGAGGGAAGTCAAAGAAGACTTCATCTTCAAGTTCTGACGAGACTCCACAAAGGTGCGGACGATCAAATGTCCAGTGTACTTGCATATGCTACATACATGTGTACACAGGCATAATTATTCCTTAGGGGAGGAAGACTTGAAGCACATGTGGGTGAAGCTCAAGGACTGCAGCATGCGGTCTGGATTACAATTCCATGTCAAAAACCCAAAATTCTCACAAGGGAATCAATAAGTAATATCAAGGTGGGAGTTGTCAAGGATGAAATCTTGCTTGGCTCTGCTATCGATGCTCATGGACGCAGCAGTCAAGAGGTCGAGTGACAAATTCCACTAGGTAAAACTACTATGCTTTGTTCTTACGTCTGAACCCCTTGGTGCAGCCACTGGGCCAGCCCCTCTCCCGGAGGGCCGTCCTCTTCTTTGTGTCCCTCTACTTTCCCGAGCAGAATGGCCTCCTTCAGGGACTGCTCTCTCCAGACAACATGTCCAAGGTCATCCAAATGAAAAAAAAAACACTCATATGACAAATAGTAATGGAAAGTAAAGAATCTCATACTACAAGGACTGAGAACATCCAGATCCACAGTGTGTCGTTGACTGTGTCAAGACACTCAACTGTGTGGATTTAGATGCGTTTCGTACTTGTAATATGAGATTCCTTTTTCGTTTGGGTTCCTACCTCGTTCATTTTGTATGTTTGGTGAGTTATGAACCTAATTTTAGTATCCAAAAGCTTGTTAATATTTTTTATTGGGGTTGAAATAAATGTATACCTAAATTTAGGACAACAACATATTTATGATGTTGAGTTGGATTCTAGGGCAGGAAACACATTTCCTTTTGTTCAATCTATTTTTACGTCTTTTAGGAACTTCTTTCTTCAGAGACGACGACGAGGAGCCCTGATGACAGTGGGTTAGGTGTATGGGCATCTCACCAGTTGCCGCACTCCAGCAGTTTCGATGGTCAGCCGTTCAATTCCACTTGTTCCCTCTGTGGGGAGAAAAGATGAGGCTTTCTGTTCTTGTAAAGATCTACATTTGGGGAAACTTAAAGGGGCAGTTGTGTTCTGTCCTTAGGACCAATATGATGTTGTTATGGGCCATCGAGCCAGCTCCAGCTCGTAGAGACCCTATGTACATCATAAAGCAACGCGGAGTGGTCTCGTGCCATCCTGTGCTAATATGAATCATATACCTTTTGATGGCACTGAGCTTTTAGCATATCAGCAGCCCTGGGGGTTCTATTGGGTAAGCGCTGGACTGCTCACCACAAGGTTGGTGGTTCAAATCCACCAGCTGCTTCACAGAAGAAGAAAGAAGAGGGCGTCTTGCACCACAGAGATGTACAGCCTCAGGCCACTATCAATCAGGATCTACTTGATCATAGTGGGTGTCTGTTCTCTAACTGATGCTGCTTTCTGTATGCCATTGGCTAATTACCTCTAAAGAGACAGAAGATCTTATTGGAAATATATCTCATTTTTCTCCATTAGTTAAGATGCTTGTCTATATTTCCCTAAAAACAAAGAATCCTGGTGGTGTCATGGTTACCGGCTGGGCTGCGATCCTCTAGGCGGGCAGTTGGAGACCTCCAGCTTCCCTGCAGAAGAAAGCCTGCTTGCTTTACGCACATAAGCAGCTACAATCTTGGAAACCCACCGAGGTCACTATGAGTCAGCTTTGACTGTTTGACTGTGAGTGTTGTTTGGTTTTGTGTGTGTGTGTGTGTGTGTGTGTGTCTTAGTGCAGGGCAATGTCGTGGTTACATGTTGGTCTGGGATCTACTGGGTCTAAATTTCGAAAACGCTAGCTACTCTGAGAGAGAAAGACTTTCTACTCCTTAATCAGGTACAGTCTTGGAAACTTACAGAAGGAGTTCTTCTCTGTCCTCATTGGACGCGATCACAGTGAGGTGTCTATAGCAGCCTGCTGTGGGATGAAGACAGAACTTTTCCACAATTATATACTCCAAAATATCAAGCAAACTATTTACCAGCCTTTGGTGCAGAAGTTAAGTTAGCTATTCTCCCTGAAACTCCCAGTTATCTGAGACTTTTCTGTTGTCCCACAACAGAGCTGACTCGCCTGCTGTTAGGATGATGGTTTGCTTCCCTTGAAGCCTGTGGACGGATTCACATGCTGATGCTAACGATCTCTAGCCTATCCTGTTTAGCCATATCCAGGAGTCTGGGTTCTGGTCTTGTCACATGGGACCCTGATAGCTCCCTTTCCTATAACTTGTGCATATGGCACAGCCCCTTCCTGTGACATATGTCCTTGCCTGTAATTAGGGGCCTGGCAAGACTCCAGAGGGTATATAAGGATGGGATGTAGGATAGAGACTCTCCCTTTCTCTCTCCTTGCTCTCTCCTGCCCCTCAGTGTGGACCCTCTCCCTCATCATGTAATCCCTTCCCCCATTCGCTCTCTGCTCTCTCTCCACGTGGACCATTAAGCGGGGTGGAGGGGAGCATGGACCATGAAGTGATATATGTCTGACTCTTATTGTTCCTCTCTCATGATCTCTATATCGTTATTATAATAAATAATAACTATCGCTGCCAACTGAACTCATATTGTGTGTATCAGAGGCTGGCCACTTCTGATAGCCTGCCCCAACTTGAGTTTCTATTTTTTAGTTTTGGTCGCTTGGTGGTTATGCACTGGACTGCTAACCGCAAGGCAACGGTTTGAAATAATCAGCCATTCTCCGGGAGAAAGAGAAGGCTTTCTACTCCTGTAAAGAGTCAGAAATTCAGTAACCCAGAGGGGCAGTTCTGCCTTGTCCTGAAGCGTGAGTATGAGTCAGAGTAGTGAGTCTGGTTTTCAGTTTTAGTGCATACATTTTTATAACGGATGAATTGCTTGCATGGATGGTTAATTTCAGTATTAGAAAGTTCTTTATCCTTTTCAGTGTTTGTGAGTGTATATTCCGTTTTGTCTCATATCAAGGTTGCTTTACCTCTGCTTTCTTATTGCTTCCGTTTGACTAGAATACTTTAACACACACCTTTTATTTTTAGCATCTCTGAATCACTTTATTTTAAATCTCTGTGCATAGTACTATGGGAGTAAATGAAAATGTTTTGTTCCCATTTATTAATATCTTTACTTTTAAGCTTAACATTATAGAAAAGTATTATGTATTAGACTCCATTTTCTATGTTTAGTTCTTGAGGCAATATGGATTTTGACTTTTTACTTGCTTTTTTGTATTTTATATTTATCATTTACATTGGATTTTATTTATTTATTTGTTTTTAAAATCATTTTATTGGAGGCTCATACATCATTTTTCACAATACATAAGCATACTGTGTCAAGCACCCTCATATGTCCACTTCTATTATCATTCTCCAATGATCCGCCTTTTCTCTTGAGCCTTTGGTATCGGCTTTTCCATCCCTTCCCCTCTTCTCCTGCTCTCTCCTCCCCACCAACCCTTAATACTTTATACATTGTTATTGTTCTGTCATATCTTACACTGCCCAACCTCTCCCCCAACCCACTCCTTTGATGCCTGTCCTTCAAATAGGAGCTTGTGTATATATCCTTGCCGTTGATTCCATTTCTCTACCCCACGTTCTCTCTACCCTTCCAGCATTTCTAGTCTAACTATTGGCCCGAAGGGGCTCATCCATCTTGGTTTCCCCATATCTCCAGCTCCCCTCTCTACTAGTGTACCTTCTCCAGTCCATCTGGATTTGTAAGGTAGAGTTGGGACCATGATGGTTGGGAGGGGGGAAGGCTTCAGGAACTAGAGGAAACTTGTATGCATCATCACTGCCCGGCTGCCCCTTGACTGGTCTGTCTCCTCCCCGTGACTCCCCTGTAAAGGGGTGACCAATTACCCACCAGTGGGCCTTAGGTCCCCACCCTGCTCTCCCCCTCCTTTGTAATGATATGATTCTTGTTCTTTGGTCCTCGGTATCTGCTCCCTTCAGCCCCTCTGGATCACGCATGCTGGTGTGCTTCTTCCATGTGGGCTTTGCTGTTTCTGTGCTGAATGACTGCTCGATTATCTTCAAGTCTTTGAGACTCCAGGCATTCAATCATTTGGTAGCTGGGCACCATCATTTGTTCTACTCTGTTTGCTTCTGTATCCATTTGTCTTCAGCAATATCGGGAGTCAATTGGTCCATTGATTTTGATTTTTGTTCTTTGATACCTGATTGTTTCAGCACCTCATGATCGCACAGGTAAGTGTTCTTCTTTTATGGTGGGTTTTGTTGCTTCTGAGCTAGATGGCTGCATGTTTATGCTCAAGCCTTTAAGACCCCAGATGCTATATCTTTTGATCGCTGGGCCCATATCTTTTTTTTTTTTTAATGAGGAGGCCATTAGTGGCCTCCTCTTTTTGTTTGTTTGTTTGTTTGTTTGTTTGTTTGTGGCATCACTGCCTCTGGTGGTCATGGGAGATACCCAGTGCTGCTTCTGAGAGCCACCGCTGCATTTGAACTGCCAAGCCCTTGGGACGCAGTCCTACACTCAACCACTTATCCCACTGGGGCTCAGCCTGGGCCCATGTCTTTTGATAGCTGCTTTCTTCACTACCCTTGCTCATGCTCCTACATGTCCTCAATGGGTACCTTGGGGATGTGTACAAACAGTGATATATGTTTGTATCGTTTGTTTTGTTCTCCTCCCCCATCCCCCCATTTGATGTCTTTTGCCTAGACCTTTCACCACTTTCACCACCACTTTCACCACCATGTGACCACGCTGGCTATTGTGCTTCTTCTGTGTGGCTGTGGTCTCTTCTCAGATAAATGGTCTATTGTTTATCTTCAGGTTTTCAAGACACCAGATATATCCTTTGATGGCTGGGCACCATCAGATTTCTTCACCACATTTGTTTGTGCACCCATTTTACTTCAATGATTGTGTTGGGCCAGTGAACCTCGAGGAATGCCAGAGTCATAGAACAAAGTGCTCTTGCATTGAGGGAGCACCAGGGTGAGGGCCCAAGGTCCACTTGCTACCCTAATATTTGGCCTATAGGTATGTTCTTAAATTTATTCCCAACTTATAATAGATAGTTGTATCTATGTATGGACATACCTATGTTTAGACCTCTGTAAGTGCCCTTTGCCTTCTAGCTCTTTCCTCTATTTCCTTCCACCTCCCTCCTGTCCCACCATCATGTTCCACCTTCACTGGCATTTCATTGTTTTCTCACAGATTCAGTGTGCTTGCTTAATCCCGACCAGACCTCCCACACTCTCCTTTCCATCGATTCCTGACCACTTATTGCTCCCCCTCCCATCCATGTCTTTGTCCCCCCCTTCTCCTCTCCTCTCTCGTGCCCCCAGGAATTGTTTTCCCAGTCCTTTCTGTGGCGCAATGGGTCTCCAGAGGGATATAGTCCTCTTCCTCCCTTCTTGTCTTTGTCCCTGTGGGTGTGGGATGCTGGCCCCTCCCTCACCCTGTTCTCTGCCACGCCCACTACTAGGGATGGAGTCCATCTGACTCTGGTTGCGTCTGGCTCTATAGCTCTCTTTTCTTGCATCCCTCCATGTGTCCACATTGTCCTCATGGTTGGGTGTTTCATGGTAGGAACTGCTCACCCACTCCAGTTTTTGTGGAGACAAGACCCGTACTCCCTCCCTGGGTGGATTAGTGCCCCGTTCCCTCTGTTATCCTATCACTTTTGAACTCCCCTTTAACTCCCCTCCACCCCCTCATCCTTCTCCCATTACTGTGCTGCATCTAATGTGTACCTCCCTGGGTACCTCCCTCCTCCCCTTACCCTATATCTTGGGCAAGCTATTATGGTGTAGGAGTCTTCTCTTTTATACTCACCATACTGTTTCTACTTACCTCAAGGGGCCCATGCCGTACTTATCCTTTTGTGATTGACTGACTTCGCTTAGCATAATTTTCTCTAGTTTTTCCCACGCAGAGATGTGTTTCATGTGCTCATCTGAGCTTTTGAGTGAGGCATAGTACATTTACGTTAGATTTTATGAACAAACTACAGAGTTAAAATAAAATATAAATCCTCATATACACACGTACGTGTATTTGCCATATCTATGAAAAAAACCCACGTTCCTCCCTGTCCCTTTATCTGTATAAGCCTTTTATCGTATTTTTGTTCTCATTCAATATTTTATCTTTTGTTTGTCTATTTTTAGTGATAGACCTTTATCCATCACTGGTATACAGATATTCCTCATTCATCAGCAGTACAATTTATGCATTTCTAAAACCACACTCACTGCCAATGAGCCAATTCTGACTCACGGCAACCCTGAACCACTTTGCTTTTCTAAAAGACCTGCATTAGTACCTTCTCTCACTAACCAAATGAAGTACCAAGAGCATCCGCTATTCAAAAAGAGGCAAGAAAGAAAACTGCCATTAGTACTTAGCAGTGAGCAACCCAAGCAGCAAGCATGGTGGTGTTAAACTCTTTAAAATTTATTATGGAATGCTTTTACTGGGGGCTCTTACATCTCTTATCACAATCCATACGTTTATCTCTACCTGTGCACATGCTCTGGTCTAGCCTGCAGTGAAAGGCAGGACTGGGGTCATGAGAGTGGGGAGTGACAGTCCCTCTACTACTTTAATTTCATTGTTTAAAATTAATAATTATTTCTGCCTTTCTTTTTTAATATAGATTTTATTGGCAGCTCTTATTGCTCTTATAACATTCAATATATCATTTGTATTAAGCATATATGTACACATGTTGCTATATTCATTTCCAAATATTTTCTATTTAAGTTCTTGGTATAAGCTTCTCTTTCCCCCTTTCCTCTAGTTCTTTTTCTTTTAATTCCAGCTCCCCACATTCCCCTCCCTCCCTCCACTTCCTTTCTTCAGTACATCTTATTAAATATCCATTTGAGCATTCTTCCTTGGCCATATATACTTAGTTGTTATTTTTGATACTTTGTCATTTAACAATTCTATTTTTTTTCTCAATTTCAGTTTTGAGGTCAATCATTCTCTCTTACCCC
>PVJH01042397.1:0-14380 GCA_004026705.1 Nesogale talazaci
GATGTCTTTAAATTGATCATTTCTCTTGGAATATGTAAAGAATCCTTAAGGGTTCCTGGTGGCACAGTAAGTTATGAGTTGGGCTGCTACCTTTGGGAAGAGATGGGGGTTTCTACTCCCATCCGGAGTGACTGCCACAGACACCCACAGGGAGCAGTCCTCCTCCGTCCACCTCTGTCCTTGAGGGCCGCTACAAGTTGGGATCGACTCAGTGGCACTCATTTCTACCATTTCCTATCTCGAGTCTTCTCAACAGCCTGTCTAAATATGGACACTCATTACAAGAGGAATTGCCTGGGATTGAAAATGGTGATTTCTGAAGCTGGGACACAGTTGAAGTATTAAGGAATGCAGGGTTCTCAGGGTGCAGAAAATGGGAGGCAGAGTTCCAGAAAATGTAGGAGCAAGGGTTTGGTCGCCTTTAGAAGAATGGCCCCAACCAAGGATATCCACTTTTCCAGATTGATCACTTCTCAGGTCGACTGTGGTTACTCCCCAAGGTCAAAATATTTGCATACAGGAAATATACACATGAAACATTTTAATTTAAAGTGTGTGTGACTGGGATTGCCTTTCTATTTCAAGATGCCTCTTTAGGTATCAATGAAGTAGCTGTCACTTAAAAGAAAATTCAAATGCAGAAAATGTACCTGGAGGCCCCATAGCACACATGATTTGAATGTCCACGAGTTTAATCACAGAGCAATCCTTCAGGTCATACCAATTCCAATGATCTAACCACTGTCGAAGCAACTCGATAGGTGGTTGGGCCCCATACACCTCTCGAGCGGGCATATTGACATCATCTACAAAGACAACCTGAGAATGCAAAGTGAAGAAGTATTTAAAAAGTTTACATCTTAAACTAGTGTCCTGTTTCAAGCATGTGGGGAAAAAAAAAGTTGAGGCAAAGGATTCTATTTGTTTTCTTGAAGAGTATGTCAGTGTTAAGTGGCTGTTGCCTTTCCAATCAGGAATAATGCCTTACTTAGCTTCATTTCCTAAGGCATCAACCTCACTGAGGACTAGGGAGACATTCTCATTTCTAACCTTTATAGGTTTACTTTAGGACTCATTAGTTCTTTTATATAATTTGTTTCTTAATATAGTTGGCCTTTCCTTTTCTTTGTACAACTCTCATATGCTAAAATGGATCTGAAAGATGTGATTTTTAAACAATTCCACCCTTTGCATGGTGAGGGTGAGATGTTCCAACTGAAAATTGGGTTGTATGTGGACAAGAGTAAGCAACAAGGATTCTGGGAGAGTGAAAATGTACTTGTTATTGAGAGAATGAGGAAGGTAGGTAAGTTCACTGGTGAGTATTCCACCTCTAATTCCAATAGAAACTGCCTACTTGTAATGTTTAATTATCCAGGGAAAGCACACCTGTAATCACAAATGTTGAAAGCAATGCCTAATCAAAAGTTGTGATTAAAAATCCAAAATGTATAAAACAGGGTAAAAGCATGTATAATCTGATATCCTGCACTGATTCCATTCTCTTGAAGGTAGCAGTGTTCATGAATATGGTATGTACATGTACATGGCATGTGCAAAAGGCAGACATTACCATTCTCTTGCCCAAAGGAGGACCAAAAACTCCCTTTCTTCTTTTGTCCAACTTGGACATGATGATATTCTGAGTTTGAGCAGCTGTCGTTTGTGCTGAGAAGTTAATTAGCAGAGGCTTGTAGATTTCTTTATTGAGTTGATTTAGAAGAAAATTCTACATAACAGGAAATAAGAGATAAGCCATAGTTAGAATTAGGTTTTGATAATCAACATAAACACTGAACATCACTGTGGATAGACTCAGATTTAACCTTAGAGAGTTATAACCATTAAAAAAAAAATACGGCATCAACAGTTGTAGCAGATACCATGTCGTGAAATGCTACCGGCTGCCCAGCCTCCAGGCAGGCGGCTTCTCTGATGGTCACAAGACCGATACAGACAACACATCCCTTCTTGGTGTGAAGACACGGAGCCTCAGAGGTTGAAATATGTGCATCAGGGCTCAGAGATAGTCAGGAATCCAGACTGCCGTTTCTCTCTCTCTTGAATCAGTGTTCTTCTTAATATGCCTTTCCCCACAACCGATATGCCAAACCATGTAATTTGAGGAAGATTAACTAATGTAGCCATGTTTTCAAAATGAAAGTCACAGAAAAGCAGATGCAATTACAATTGTTCTTTTTCTTTTTCCTTTTTTAAAAGATGCTCTGGAGGAAGGATGAGGCGTATCAGAGTGGCCTGAGGAGCTCTTCCAAAGAGCTTTGTCTCGCTCTCACCGTGCCTTGTTCCCTCCCTCCCCTTAGGGAGCGACAACTGATTAGAAAATGTAAAGTAAATCCCATTTTCCAGATGAGTGCTTCTACCACCTAGTGGGCACTCTGGTCGCACAGTGTGTTATGCATAGCTGCTAGCCATAAGGATAGCGTTCGAAACCACCAGCCTCTACATGGGGGTAAAAATGAGATTTTCTATTCCCATAAAGACTTACAGCCTCAGAAACTCACGAGGCCAAGTCTACTCTGTCCTATATAGTATGCATCGGAATCGACAAAATGAATGGTGAGTTAGAGTTTATCACATTTCTTTCAATCGCCTCATATACATGTAAAAGTTGGATATTGAATAAGGAAAAAGAAAAATCCAGGTATTTGAATTATGGTGCTGGCAAAGAATATTGAAAGTACTATGGACTGTCAAAAGAACACATACATCTGTCTTGGAAGAAGTACAGACTGCTTCAATGGCAAGGATGTTGAGACTCAGTCTCACATACTGTGGACGTGCTATGAGGAAAGAGCAGAGCCTGGAGAAAGGCATCATACTTGGCTAAGTAGAGGGAGGTTGGAAAAGAGGAAGTCCCTCAACAAGTGGCTGCAGTGATAGAGTCAAACATAGAAACAATCAGGCGGTGTTTCCTTCCATTGTACACAGGATTGTTATGGGTCGTAACTGATCCGACGGGAACTAACAGCAGCAGCCACCACACATGGGTATGAGAAGGCAAAAGGTGTACTCACTCTGGCATGTTCCAAATTTTATGTACACAAAGTGCTTCCAGAATTCAGCTCTACTGTGTGTAAGATATTAGAATATTAAACAAATATATCTGATATAATTTCCCTTTTTGCATAGTGTGATTGCATGCAGCTCAGCATTTTCATAATGAACCAAATGAACTTGTGTAAATACAGTTTGAGTTATTAACTAATGTATCAAGGAAACACTTAAATTTTTTTACAGGGGATTTTATGTGCCTATTATTAACCGTGGGAGAAATGCGAGGCTTTCTATTTCTTAAAGAGTAACACTCTCAGAAAAAAAAACAAAAAACAACAGGGTGGTTCTACCCTGTGCTCTAGCATGGCTATGAGTTAGAATTGACTTGATGACGGTGAATTTGAATATTTTTATTAACTACATTCAGTGGACAGTTCAGGAGCTATTGTTATTGCGCGCCTCTAAGTCGATGCTGACTCTTAATGACCCCAGGGGAGAGCAAAACCTCTCCATCAGATGTTCCAGGCCCAATCTTAAAGGTTCCCGAGGGTGGCATAGTGGTTGTGCGCGGGACTGCGGCCCACTGGGACGGAAGTTCAATTCCAGCAGTGGGGCTGGGCCTCCTACTCCCACCACCGGAGAGCAGTGGTGCCCGCCCCCCCCCCCCCAAAAAAAAAAGGTTCCCGAGTCAGAATCAGCTCAATGGCCGTGGGAATCTCTGTGCCAGGAGGCCTAGAAGCTCAGTGGGTTGAGCCTCATGCTGCTCCCCTGGAGATCAGCAATTAGAACCCACAGACCCTTCTCTGGAGAAGAAGGGCAGTCCAGTCTGGTTGCCTGAAGGTTTGTTACAGTTTGGGAAGCCCTGGGGAGTACTTCTACACTGTCCTATAAGGCCGGTAGGAGTTGGGTTGATGGCAGTGGATTTTATTTGGTCTGAATCCTTCCAGCAAGAGATGCCATGCCTTTCTTCCCTACAACCAGCCACTGGGTGGGCTTGAACAACTCACTTTTCAGTTATGCATGTGAGGTTTTCAGAAAGAAGGGGAAAACCTGGTGAAAGACTAATTTTCACTCTACTTGCCAGCCAGCAGGAGCTATTTCCTTCTTTGGGAATCTTGTCCTTTGCAAGGACCTCCCAAAAACCCTTGAAGAACTCCTGTTTAAACTCAGTGTGACAGCTAAAATAGCAAAAGGTATGGGCAACAGCAAAATAGAACAAAAAGTAATACTCTTTCCTTTCATCATTTTCCAATTAAAATGCCACCTTTCCCAATTTACAATTTAAGCATATGTGGTAGACTATTTCCTGAAAAGTAGTTGAAAATAAGTTCTTTTGCTTTTTAAGAAAACAGTTCTTTGTTCTAAGCATAAAAAAGTACCTATGATATAGTTATATAAAGCAAATTCAACGGAATGTTTACATTAATAGCTTAAGACTTTCTAAAAAGTGCTTTCACTTTGCTTGATTATATGGTATATAATAATAATGATAGTATAATAACAATGCAGTTAAATAATTTTATCCCAATGTATCTTTCCTTCCCATTTACAACAGCAATCACAGGGAGGTTAATTAAGAACCACTTGGTTCAATGACTAGGGTAGATGTTAGAAGGATGAATGGATGAGCAGAGTCAATGATAGAAGAATGAGAACAGAGATCTTTTTAAGAAACAGGAGGCCATGGAAGCCTTCACAGTGCACACAGACACGATAAGAAGCAGAATTCACTCTATTTGGAATACACGTGACATTAAACAAACCTCTGAAAGGGTTAGTGCAATGAATTAAAAATAATTTATCCATGGAAATCTTGTGCATTCCAGTTATCTGACCACAAATGGTGAGGGGCACAGGAAAGGAGCCATGTGCTATGTGTCCTGGCCAAGTAGGAAGGGAAAGAAGGTCAATCTACAGTTATGGTTTCACAGGAGCTACTGATCATTTTTTTTTTGGGGGGGGGAGCATCACTGCTCTCCAGTGGTGGAAGTAGGAGGCCCAGCCCCACTGCTGGAATTGAACCTCCGTCCCAGTGGGCCGCAGTCCTGCGCACAACCACTACGCCACCGGGGCTCAGTCCTGCTACTGATCATTTTTAACATCTGAATTTAGAAAGACAAATACAGACGTGAAAAAAATCTTTTTCAGTGTTTTAAAGTATACTAATAGCATCTCAAACAACACAAGTAAAAGTGTAAACAATTTGCATAACCTTCTTAATCAATAGGATAAAAAGCACTAGCAAAAGATAAAAATTTTATAAAGGGCATAAAAAGGCAAATGGAAACGATGAGTGCAGAACCATGACTAAGGATGCTCATTATGACTGAGCACCAACCTAACACAATTGTGTATCAAAAGAAAAAGAGGACTTGAGGTAAGAAAAGCTCAGTGGGTACAGGAGGATGTGAAGTGAGGCATGAACTTCTGCCTCATGGCCCTGGGGAGGGCAGAGGAAGATATATATGGCCACCCCCATGCTGGTTAATGCACCAGGAATTTATTCTAAGAAAAGGAGCCAAGACAAAAATAAAGGTTTAGTTATAAACATATGGATTTTACCCTAATTTTCAAAGCATATTAGAAAAATTAAAAACTTGAATTACTGTATAGTGATAGAAGTTTCTACGGTCATGGAAAATCATCATGTGGAAGAATAATGAAATAGAAAATATTTCTAATGATTTTTCAAAATTACAAAATAAAATGCAAAGTATGCTGTTGAGCTCATAAAATAATAATGTATTTTGCCTGAGCTTAACTGGATGGGGGTACAAATGACAAAACCTGTTTTCCCATCTGCTGCCTTAAACTCTATGGAGTCTCCATTCTCTCACCCTTAATGAGACTTTCCTTCCTTAGCATTCTGTGTACTTCCAATTGCTTGTTTGCATTCAGGCCAAATCAACAGCTCAACTTAAAAATCTCAGTTAAAACTTTTCTCTTGTTCTCTTGGATATTATCTGATACATACAAACATTTCTTTTTAAATAAAGGTATCATTTCAATGCATTCCAAAATATAAATAAATGATAGGAAGACAGTTATTTAACTATACATGTAAATATATCCCAGGCTTATTAAACTACCCAATTAAAATATAAAGTCAATAAAGAACTAGAAGTAGGTACTGACATAAGCTAGGAATGTGACTTGTCTGGGAACCTGCAGTGAGAAGTGTTATTGTGAATTGCCAGCCAGGCAATGCCGACTCACAGAGACCCTACACACAACAGACCCCAACACTGCCGAGCCTCACAGTTGTTCGATCTGCAACCGTTGATGCAGTCTGTGCCAGTCGATCTGGTTGAAGGTCTTCCTCTTTTCCATTGACGTTCTACATTTCCAAGCATCATGCCCTTTTCCAGGGACCAGGTTCTCCAAGGTACGGCTTGCCATCCCTATTTCTAAGGAAGAATCTGGTTGTACTTCTTCCAAGATAGGTTTGTTTGTGCTTCTGGCGGTCCATAGTACATTCAGTGTTCTTCGGCATCGCCAGAATTCACATGCATCCAATCTTCTACAGTCTTCTTTATGCACTGTCCAACTTTCAGACACATAAGGAACTATTGAAAATATCATGGCTGTGTCAGGGGGGCCTTAGCCTTCACAGTGACATTCTTACTCTTCATCACTTTAAAGAGGTTTGGGGTGGCAGGTTTCCCCAGTGTGACGCATCGTTTGATTGTGGATGCAAGCAAGAGGAAATCCTTTACAACTTCCACCATCCCGCTGTTGAACATGATGCTACCTATAGGTCTGGTGGTATAGATTTTGCAGTGGAAGAGGGACCACCAGTGAGTCTCCCTTTGATCTTGTTCTTTCTCCCTCCCCCACGTGACCATGGGTAAACTTGCACTCATTTGCTAGGCCAAAGACTGAGTGTGGTAGTTGGGTGCTTTTATGTTATGGAGACACTCCTGCATAGGGCTCCAGTCAAACCTGCCA
Organism: Nesogale talazaci; assembly: GCA_004026705.1. Taxonomy (NCBI): domain Eukaryota; kingdom Metazoa; phylum Chordata; class Mammalia; order Afrosoricida; family Tenrecidae; genus Nesogale; species Nesogale talazaci. Next base: position 6,964 of record PVJH01042397.1, read on the forward strand.
ATCAAGCAGCAGCCTGAGGACCTCCTAGGGCATGCAGCCTTTCCTATGAGAGTGAAGGGTTCTCATCTTAAGATTATGTCTCTATGTTATTTCACCTTCCTCCTTGCTGGGAATTCGGGCAGACTCTGGGTCTGCCTCCAGTCCCCCCCATGCCCCTCACCCCCAACCTGGTGGACTCCCCAACTTTGAGAGAAGTCAGCATCCTAGCACACTTTCCCTGACCTTGGATTCAGGCGCCTACTAGCCTGTAATATTCCTGATTCTGGCTTTACTTTCTGTCTCACCAGTCTGCAGCTATGTGAGTCTGAAGAGGGCATTGGCTTGCATCAGAGTTATGGGTTAGCCTCACATACCCTGGGCTAGGCTGCCTTCTTGTTGTTTAATCTTTTCTTGATATAAAGCTCTTTCTAATACAAAGATGAGTGCCACAGGATTTGTTTCTCTAAACAACCCAACACAGTGTACTGCTATGGAGATTTGGGACTTTTATCTGTTACAGCAGTTGACATGACCTTAAGTACCACACAGTGAATAGATGCAGATGATTCCAGAAATTATAAATGACAATCAACATTATTACCATATTACATATATCCCTTTAGATATCGAACAACTCAGTAATTAAAGTATAATGAACTAAATCACATACTCTGAGGGTCTGATTAAAATACCTAAAACACAGGACTAGTAATTCAGTGATCTAAAATGACATTATCTCATTAATTAATTTTCTAACATAAGTAGATCGTTTCTAAAAAGTTCTCCTTGGTACACCATCAAAACACTTTTATTTTTAAGGACATACGTCTGTTACATCAGGGAGTTTAAAAATAACATTCTCGTGACTATTGTGCATATTTCATTTGTGGATTGTAATGATACTCACAATAATATAAACACTTTTTCCCGTTCCTGTGGGTCCTACAAATATTGAAGGCTTTTGATGCGTGGTCAACAACTCCATCAGCGCAGAGCACTGGATGGTGTCCAGCGTTGGGACAATGATCTCATTGAACAGCACATCTTTCGGGATCGGAGGCGCATTTTCTAATTTCTTTTCCCAGGGCTCCCATCTTCCTATACCCTATGGAGAAAAAACTGAATGTCATAAAATATTTTTTAAAGCCTCTACTGCTATATAATGAGAAGGAGATCAATGAGGTGAGAATCAATGCCAACAAATCTTAAATACAATTGTTTTTCTCCTTTTAAACACTTCACTATGAAGTTGCAAGTTAAATTCCATGTGTAAACTAAGGCGAAATTCAGCTTTAACACGCATAAACCTAAAATGGCTCTTTTTTGCTCTTTGTCACTGTTTATGCTGATGCAAAGGTGAATTATTTGGGCCAAATGTTAGGATTTCTAGTGAAATTTTAAAACATACACAAAAAGACTAATCAATGGATTACATAAATGAACAAATAATTGTATTAAATAAATATTAGCTGATACAAAATTACCTTCTCCCTAGGACAACTGCTATGCACAGATTGACTTGTATAATGGTATTTATTCAATGAATTTACTATTTCAAGTAAGACTTCTTGATATAAATTATGATGCTGAACCACCATTATCCTATACCATTATATTCAATAGCAAACTAAATCTAATAGCAAACTAAAATATTATTTTTATGTGACCATGTTTATACTAAAAAGACCATGGTAATACATTCTCTTTAGAAAAACCATGCCACCCACTCCATTTTTACAAAAAAGACAAATACATGCTCCATAGTCACACTTTAGGTCTAGAAGTGAACTCACCATCATGGCTCAATTGTAAGCTAAACTATAGGTCGAGAGGGACCCATAACACTAGTGAGATCAAAAGGGCAGCCTGGAGGCTAAAGTTCAGAAGGGTTAGGAATAAAGGAAGCATGTAAGCAGAAAACCGAGAGGAAGTGGGATAAGCGAAATTACATTGTGAGGACTGCAATCAACGATGTGAAACAAAATGTGTATAAACTGCTGGATGGGAAGTTGAGGTGCTCTGCAAACCTTCACCTGATTCACAGTAAAATGTTTTGTTTTTTGTCTTTATTAAATAAACAAAACCAAATTCCTGAATATTCAGAGCACATCAGGATCCAGACCTGAGTTTTCTTCGTTATGAACCTGTTGGTCCCAGCTGTGCCCTGCCCCCTGGAGGCATTGTACTTCGTTGGCCTTGGGTCTTGACTAACATGAATCTGTTTTGAAGAGTTTACAGAGGGACTGGATGGAAATTCTCCATGCTCATAATCACAGAGTCTGGAAGGTCGGCTTCAGTGGGAGAAGGCTCTCATGGTTATGACATGAAAATAACTCTTACTGCGTATTCTCTAGACTGAAAATCGTCCCTATTATACCCCTCTATAAAGAAGCTGTCTTAACAGATACACCAAGCTGCTCGCTCCCACACCCAGAGGTTATCTGTGGTCAAGGGCAATCAGATTCTATTGCCGCCCAACCCAGAAAGTAGCTCACTCCCCCCTGACGTCTCCCTATCCTATGAATCCAGACTGCTCCCCTGGGACGGCACACGGGGCATACTAGGTCAAGCCACGGACTCGTTGTATTCCTCACTTATGCTATTCCCCATTCACTTCTGTTACACGTTCACTCAATTCCGTGTTCGCCTGCTAAGTGATCTGTAAGCTCCATGATGACATACGTTCACATCTCTTGACCCCCACATTGGGAAGAGCGCCTTTGCCTTGCTTGTCTGTCTTGTTTCAGGTAATCACAAAGCCTCTCCTACGGACGGCAGCTAGCAGTTTGTGGGTCTGGAATCCACAAGCCGCGGTGTTCTGTTCACTTTTTTATCCTCGAACAAAGTGATATATCTACTTATTTATTTATTTTTAGGGAGCTAAATTCACAACTGTCTGAAAATTGTATTGCAAAACAGGAAATTAGAAGACAAAAAAAATAACCCTGAAACTGATGGTAGAAGACCGGATTATGAATCCGAGAATCGTAATGTGGGATCGTTTAGAAATTGATTCCTAGCAAACCACTTAGCTTTTCTAAGCCAAAATCTCCTCGACCATACAATTTAGAAAAGAATCCCATTGTTTCTGTTTCACTGCCATGTGAGGAAAATAAAGTAACTTTGGAGCGGGCTCATTACATGATTAAGTTCTGAAATGTAAAGCATTATTAGTCATATAAGAAAAAAAAATAAGGGCTGAGCCCCGGTGACGTAGTGGTTGAGTGCAGGACTGCTGCCCATTGGCTTGGCAGCAGCAGCTCTCTGGAAGCAAGGCTGGGTAGCTCCCACGACCACCAGAGGGCAGTGATGCTCACCCACCCCACCCCCCAAAAAAGAAAAGAAAATTAGCAAAGATAATATTTTGTACTAAGCCTGTCCATGAATCCCTTCTGAGCAAGATTCATAACAATTTGCAAATTAATCCAGTTGTAGCTTTTCTAGAAGCAATCAAGAGAGGTCCACCAGAGCAGTCCTTCGCACTGCCATCGAGTCAGCAATGCCAACTCATTACAGCAAGCCTGGAGGACAGCATGGAACTGTTGCCGTAGGTTTCCGAGATTGTCTCTCTTGGTGGGAGCAGAAAGTCTGCGACCTCAGGGCTCCCAAAGCTGCACTTACAAGCAACACCCCCAGCCCCTACTAAAAACACAGAAATGACCCAAATGTCTGTGTCAAAAAAAAAAAAATAGATCATGGCTCCTCCATGTAAAATATAGACAGACCTTTAATCGAGGTTGACTAAAGAAATATTAATGAAATATATGTCTATTAAATGAAAAAGAAGATGAAGCTATCCATTTGGGAGAAGGTGGAATCCTAATTTTACTTAAAAATATATACATTTAAACAGTACATACTCCAAAACGCTCTTCTCAGTACAATCCTTGTGGGAGCTGTTATGCAAAAACAAACACCAACCAGGCTTTATTGTCCAATTTGTAAAGTGCTGAATTAACATGAAGCCAGCTGCTTTCCTGCAGGACTTGTTACTGTCTATAATATACGAATGCATATCGTGAATCCACAAGGTGTCTTTGAACATTATGCGCCTGGTGCTGGACTAGATAAGTTACATTAAGTGTAACTGCCCCCATGGAGTGCTATTATTGCCATTACATTTTATCAGTTAAAAGGGGGCGGGGGCGGGTCCAGGGAGATCAATTAACTTGTCTGTGTTTACACAGCCAGAAAGCAACATTAGTAGTACTCAAACATACCTGTGTCCATCTTCAGGGGTGGGATTCGGCCAATTCACACCAGTTCTGCAGAACTGATAGCGGATTTTTTGTTGACTTCAGCAAATCAGGTGCTAAAATGGCACTTGAAATCAAGGTTCTCTGTAAGGTAGGTGGCGGGGCAGCTTCCCAGTGTGGAAATCACAAATTTACATTCCCGATCCTTTATTAACATTCATCTGCGCAACACTGTGGTCTAAGCACCTGTAGTAATGGTGACTCCACCCGTAGGTATAAAAAACTAGATACAATTTTGCTTGTAATATTTCTTCATAAAACTCATTATACTTTCCATGAAATAGATTTTTATTCTCTTGCATGAATTCCTTCCGTAAACAAACACAGGACGAGAAGAGAAAAAGTGCCAAGCAGCAGAGGGTGAGACACAGTCATGGTCTGAGGTTTGTCGAAGCCCCAAAGTTCGAAGAGATCGTCTGAGTACGTTATGCACTTCTAGAGTGTTCAAAGAGCTCCGACAAACACTGTCAGAACAGTTGCTGGAAGCTCAGCAGAAGCAGAGAGGGCTTGTTTCAAAGATGAATGTAATATGCTCAGAGAAGAGAAGTCTGCTGTTTCTCTCACTCCTGTTGACTATCGTCTACCCGGCCTCACACAGTCGACAGATGAAAGCAAAGAATATTGAGATGAAGAACAGAAAGCTAAAGAAAGTGAGGATGACAATCAAGAAGCAATCTGGAAATACCTGACATAGCAGTTTTATTGTTGTTTTTTTTTAAATCAGGCTCCATTTAGTATTTTTCATTAATATTTTCAAATTGGTCCCTATGCTGTAACCTACTTTTGTGTGCCTCTTTTATTACTCTTATTTAAGTATTAGCTTTCTGAAATAATAAGCCACCTTTTAGTCTATATTTGTTGATACTTGAACCAGTCGAACCCGCTGCTGAATCATTTGGATTTCACTCCTGTCTGTCTTGCCCCCTGTGTATTTTCTTCCATCTGGCACAGGCTGTCATTGAAGGTAAACAGAGAAAAGGGGGTGGCCCAGGCACAGGACAAGCTGTGTGAGTCTCAGAAGGGAACCCACCAGGTTGGCAGCTACCATTCTGTCTTCCGAACGCTTACCTCGCAGATAAACTGATAATCATAAATCGTTCCTTTCTCTGGAAACGGGACAGTTAGTGCCTTGGAGGGCAGTTGTTCCGCACTGCTCAGTAACTTATACCTATTTCGAGTCATATCTGTGAGTGGACCTTCCATTAACTCTCGAAGAACTTTACTGAATTTCAACCGGTCATCATCTTTACAAGAAGCACCGACAGACCAGATCAAGGAAAACAAAAAAATGCCCTGCAACAGAGAGATTAGAAAAAAGATGAAATGCATTCAAATATTAACTTTAATGGATCCCAGGGGTGAATTCAGACCTTAAAGGTTATTTTACCAGAAAGGAAACACATCAGGTAACATATAGCAAACATTTTGTAACCTCTGCCTGGATTTTCTAAAATTAACTGTTTGTTTTCAAATGATAGGATATAGAATATAATAGAATTTTATTTTATTTTTTTTAGAATATAATAGAATTTTAAACTCAGAAGGGAATACCAAGCAAAACATAGATGCTAGCCACAGTGAAATCCTAAGTAATTTCAAAATGACTAATCTTTTAAAACCCTTGGTCATTTAAATTTGCATCAGAAATATGATAAAAAAAGACATTGAAATAACATTAAGCTATGAAGGCATATTTAAGTAAAACAAAACTGACCCCAAACCACTGTCATTGAGTTGATTCTGACTCAAAGCCACGCAACAGGGCAAACTGTCCCAACGGACTTCCAAAATAACATTAAGCTATGAAGGCATATTTAAGTAAAACAAAACTGACCCCAAACCACTGTCATTGAGTTGATTCTGACTCAAAGCCACGCAACAGGGCAAACTGTCCCAACGGACTTCCAAGCAAACGTGTTCTAATGAACGTATGCGAGTGAAAGAGATTGTCAGACCATGTTTTGAGAGTAAAACAAATTTATATTCTCTCATGAGGGTCTTTAAGTTGTTTCATCATTAAAACTCTATTCCCTCAGGCAAAAAAAAACAAAACAAAACCCCACTCGTTTAAAGAGGAGATCCACCACGAGACGAAAATTCATGCCTGCCATTTTAAAATCAAATCTTTTCTAATGCCAAAGCCAACAAAATCTTTGACTAGGTTCCTAAAAGTCCTAGACTCAACTTTAACCCTGTTTATGTGGTCCTAGTTACTCACATGCTCTTATCGAACTATTTTTAACTAAATGAACACGAAATCATTCCAACAAAAGAAAGCTCCAAGAATACACATTGACCTCAGAATATTTAAGCTCTGTTGCTATTAACATGGCTATTTTTTTAAAACTCTGTTTGGAGATTAGGTTTTTTTATTTATTAATATTAACATCAAAATGTTAACAGTAATTCTATACCAGTATATTGCAATTATTATATTAGTATATTGTCATTGGTGTGTGTCATCGAGTCAATTGTGACTCACAGAGACCCTTTATAAAAGAATGCACTGCCTCATACTGGTTTCTGTGGGCTGAAATCTTTCTGAGAAAGTGTCTCTGGTGTTGCTGTCTGGTAAGTGCTGGAGTCTGAAACCACAAGGTCCATAGTTCAAGCCCACAAGTGGAGGCTGTCTGTTCCCATAAAGATGTATAAAGCCTGGGAAACCACTCCGGATCAAAACTGACCTGATGCTCATGGGGGAGAGCTTTAAGTGCCCCAATTACCAGGGCTTTTTTCCCAGAGTCTCTGCTGGGTGCAAATCATCAGTTAGCAGCTGGGCAGTTCGTCACTGCCCCACCAGGGCTCTTTATTCTATAAGTAGCTCTTCATATTATTGGTGCATGTTAATGTACATTGATGAAAGACATTTATGTTTTTCAATATCCCATGAGAAAGTAAACATTACGACGATTTGGAGACTGGAGGGGAGGTGAATGTGGCCAACGACTGGTTGAGGATCAGTCACTGTTGAGGCTGGTCAAGGGCTGACACGCCGCCGTGCTCTTGATGATCACTGGCTGCCCCTGCATTCCCAGGCTGCAGTCCATTGCTGGATGAGGAGCCTGCTCTCAGGACCTGGACTTCGGCAGAGATGTCCCCTCACTGTTGAGTGACAATCTGCTGCCTTGCCTCCAATTCCAGGTTCCTTAATTGGAAGACTGAAGGGGGGGGGGGGAAGACTG
>PVJH01042398.1:0-14295 GCA_004026705.1 Nesogale talazaci
GTCATGCAAATCTGCTGCAGGAAACTAAGAAGCACAGAGAAGGAAAGGGAGGCACCCTGACTATGTCCTCGCGCAGACCCATAATACTTTGGTGCCTTTCTTTTCAGGACTGTTCTCTAAATTCACAGACATAGGGAACCACGCTGTATGTTGGGCTCATGGAAGCCCTTGGTGAATCCAGGTTGGATAAATAGCATTCTGAGCCTCCAATTCCCTTATGTATTCAGTAATACAACTGATACCTGTCTCATGGGGCTCTTCTGAGGATGACATGAAATTTAGCTGGCAAGTGGGGCCATCATCTCCAGCTTTATGAGACTGTCTGACATCGGCTTCCTGCCAAGACCCTTTCTGGGTCACCCCCAAACACCGTGAGGTCTTCCAACTTTCTCTCACGCTGCCATTGTGTCCTTTCACCAGCACTACCTCTATGTGACTCACCACCAGCCTCATGATAATTTTCCTTATTATTGGTCCCATTGCCAAGTTTACAGAAGAGAGGCCAGAATAGCCCAAAGAACGCCCAGCTCTCTCAAGTTTCCCCAATGCTCAGCATGTTTTCATGGCTTTTTAATGTGTTAGGCGGGGTTCTCTAGAGGGGCAAAACCAGGAACTCTGGCTTATGTCTGTACACAGAAAAGGATTTAGAGCAAGAAACTCTTCACCCAGTTGCAGAAGTAGGCAAGTCTCGTAAGCCCGGTTCAAGCCCATGGCTCAGGTATAAGCTGAAGGTTTCTCCTGACTCCTGTAGCTTCAGGAGCTGACTACAGACAGCAGGTAGAAGATGCAGGAAGACCACAAGCTGTGGGATGCCACGCTGAATGAATCCACGTTTGGCAGTCTCATGACAGCTTCTGGGACTGGGAGGTGATATAACAGGAAGTCAAAGAACCAGAAGTGCGATACCAATCTAGTGCCAGAGACAGAACAGTGGGCTTATCCAGTCCATGTAACAAGTAAAGGTAGGGCCATCGTAAAGGAGGCTCATTTGCCACGCAGAGTGCTTTCAGGCCCTTAATTGGAAGACCTACACTTGTTGACCTACAAAACTAGAACTGAAGGCCTTTGGGCTCAATCTTATGGTATGAAGTGCTGTGTTCTTCAGACATGTTCAGCAGCACTAATAGAACTTTGGGACATTGCCAAAGCAGGGCAGAGATCAAGGGGCTACATGGCTGAGAGGTATATCTGAGAAGAGACTCTTCAAGCTGAAAGAAGTATATATTGTCTGGATTCTGTATCACTATTGCACAAATTATAGGACCCAGCAGAGAAGCAGGGAAAGTCATGGTAGGGAGAGTCAGTGCAAAATTTTTGAAGGAGAAAAGAGGGCAGAGGCATGTGTAACCTCCTCTTCATAGAAATCAGCCTTGAGTCAATTTGGGGGCCCCTTGTAAGCCAGAGGAGTTCAAGCGTGGCCCCCACACCCTTCTCATAGATAAGAATTATATCGTATAGCTATAGATACAAATATAGACACAGCTCTGGCTATAGACTTAGGCATACAGGTTAATTTTTTTAAAACCCACTGCCGTCAAGTTAATTCCAACCCATAGCAAGCCTTTATAGGATTTCAGAGGTGGTGAGTTTTTTTTTATAGCAATAGATAGTCCCATCTTTCATCCATGGAAAGCCAGTGGGTTTCAGCTTCTACCCTGGTAGTTAGCAATCTAGCCGTTTAAAAATCGAGATCTAGTTGTCTTCCTGACGCAATTTCCTCAAGGGTGTGGCCTGCCTCCAATATAAGTGGATTCAGTAGAAAGCTTGCTCCTTTCTTTGGCATAGCCTGGATCCTGAATCCAACTCACCATCTAATCTCTGTGCCCTTGAGCCAGCAGCCTGTTGGATTGCCAGCTGACTTCAGAAGTTGTCAGCAACAATTTCTTACCCACTGTCCTTGGATTCATTTGCCTCTGCAGGTACAGGCCTGTCATCTGATGGGGCAGCCGCCTAATCTGTTGACCGTGTAAGACTTAAGAGTGGAGGGGTGGATTCTAGCCTGTCAGTCAGGTCGCAGCTTGGCGACCTCATTTGGAGGCACTAAGGAGATCATTCGCTCACTGGTGACAGGACACCCACACACTCCCTGTGAGACACTGCTGACCACAAGCGTGCTAGAGCTTCGCTGATGCAGCCAGAGGAGCAATATGGAGACCTACCTCAGCGCTGAGACACTTACACTACCACTGGATCCACAAGACCCTCTGTCTGCACTCAGCATCATTGCATGTGTTGTGTGAGTCTGAAGAGGAAGTTACAGACTGGTGCTGGACATATGGGCTAATATCAGACTTACGGCTTTTATCTAGGCTGGACTGGGATGTTTTCTTAATGTACAAGTACTCTTTTTTTCTGCAATGATTTTACTGGGGGCTCTTACAGCTCTTATAACATTCAATACATCATCAAATATATTTTTATATATATTGCCATATTCATTTCTAAATATTTTCCACTTAAGGCCTTTGTAAAAGCTCATCCTTCCCCTCTCCCCCCCTTTTTTTAATGAATCATTTTAATGGGGGCTCATACAACTCCCATCACGATCCATACATACATCACTTGTATGCAGGCCACGTTTGCACACTTGTTGCCATCATCACTCTCAAAACATCCTCCCTCCACTTAGACCCCCAGTACCAGCTCCCCATAGTTCCCTTCTCTCCCCCCACAATTAATCCTTCTATAAAGCTCTTTTCTATATACATCCGAGTTTGTTTCTCTGGTCAACCCAGACTAACACATCCGACCTGTCCATCTTAGGTTCCTCAGCCCCAACTATGTTCATCTGCTCACAAGAACTCTCCCAGGTGACCTCTGACCCACAAACTTAGCACTTGCCTCTGAAGAACCTGACCTAGGGCAGGAAAGAAGGCGATGTTAGCGTAGAGTGGGTCTGAAGGAGATTTCTATTGAGATATGAAAGAAGAGGTTAAGCAAGAATTATGCAAGGGGTGGGGTAAGACCATTGGGATGGGGCAAAATAGTTGCCACACCAGATGAGATGGTCCAGGAACAAGAGGGGTTAGCAAGGTTAAAAGGAACAAGGACATCCCCCCAGAGACAAAATAGAGAAATAGAAAACTTCACCCTAGAGCTAGACCCCTATACACGGACCTCCTAGCCTTCGAAACAGTGAGAAAACGAAGGTGGGTGTTAAAACCACACCTGTAGTTTTGCTTATAGCTGCAGTCGATAACAGAGGAAATTATGTAAGAAAGATTGTAAGATAGATTGTAAGTTCATGTTTCTGTTTTGGCTTGTCTGAAGCTGCCTTGGTGATATCCCTTGGATAGCTATAACCTGTGTAGTAGTAACTCACAGTATCCTATCACCCCACCGCTGGACCTCATCTGGTATCAGACCACACAGAATCCTTAGCAATGCTTATTATCAAGTTTAATTTATACCACAATATAGAACAATCCTAAATTGCTTAAATGTAATGTTTCAGATGGTATGCATACTAACAAAAGCATTCTGTACCATCTTCCTACATTGAGTAATGACATTAATGAATTGCAACATTACTTGCTTCTGAACAGAGCCTTTACATTTTTCTCCTTCTTTTGTTTTAATTACTGCTTCATTGTCACAAAGTTATTGAGATAGGTTCACAGACATTAACTTACACAACACTGTCGCCTAGAGCACCAGAAAATTAGCCAAAATCAGTGACTATGAAAACACTGACAACTTCAAAACATTAGTACCTGCTTGTAACGTGTGCAATGAAACCACTCAATCTGCAGCATTATTGTGGTGGGATAGCAATGGCAGCTCTGACTAAAGCAGATTAGCACATTCAAAAAGTAGATTGACCTAGTGCTTTAGCCTTGTCCATATATTGATAAAGAGAGATTTTAAGAAGTTCCTGGAAAAATTGTATTAAAAGATAAAAATATAAACTTTATTTCTCAGCATAACAGCCATCAAAATCAAGACATTTCTGCGAGCGATGATTCCAGCCATTTAGCCCTAAAGAACTGAGGGTCCTGAAGAATTTAACTATGTCAGTGAAATCTTTTTACATTAACTGAAGGAAAATGAGTGCCCTTTAAAGGTACTTTCAAGTCAAAAAAATAAAAAAAGGAATGTTTTCAGAAGGTTGATGGCAACGTATGCACAAGTATGCTTAACACAATTGAATGATGGATTGTAATAAGAGATGTAGGAGACCCCCTCAATAAAATGATTAATCAAAACAATAATAATAAAGCCATATGTCATAAGTCGTAAAAATAAAATATAAATATAAATAACTAAAAAAAAAAGAAGTCAGAGGAACTAAATCAGGTCTGGAAAATAGATGCCTAGTGATTTCCCAGCAAAACTCTTGCAAAATTGCCTTTGCTTGATGAGAGGGTTGAGCAGAAGTATGGTCGTCACAGAGGGCTATAGTGAACTTTGCTCAGGTGTTGTTCTGTTAAAACTTTGGCTAGCTTCCTCAAAATACTCTCACCGTCAGAAGATGGTACAGTTCTTGGGTCCTCCAGAAAGTCAACAAATAAAATTCCTTGAGCATCCCTAAAAAGGGTTGCCATGACCTTTGCTCTTAATTAATCTGTGTTTGCTTTGATTGGCTTCGCTTCTTCGTAGTCATTGCTTTGTCTTCAAGATCATAGTGGGAAAGCCAGTTTCATCTCCTGTTATAATTCTTCGCAGAAAATGCTTGAGGATCTTGATCCCACTTGTTAAAACTTTCCAGAGATATCCCTGCTCTTCTCCACAGTTGATCTGGGTGCAACCATTTGGGCACCCATCCAACAGGAACTTGACGCAACTCTTTTTTTTTTTTTAGTCAAATTGTGGAAACGGACCGAATTGAGATGTTCTGATGCTGGCTACTGTTTTTGCTGTCAACCGTCACTCCTTTTCAATTAGAGCTTGACTAAGATTAATGTTTTTTTTTTCCTTCAACATTGATGCAGATGATCTTCAACATTGAGTGATCCATTTGCAAACTGATGATTTTCTTTGGGGGATGGCCATTGTATACGCTTTTGTAAAGCGTCAATGACGTAACCATTCTTCCATCCACGCGTCACCACATTTGTAAGGCTTACTCTTGCTTTTAGCAGAACCCATGCTGCTCTGGAAAGACTCTTTTCAAGTGGATGGCTTAGTCTTCTTGGTTCCTCAAGCTAGATCATGTTCAGAGAAATTAATAGGAGTTTATTTGGGCGCAAGAAAATTAAATTGAAGTCAATACTATGCTTTCTCATAATATGCAGTATTCTAAGAGCTTTCTGAAGTTGTCCTCAGGCACGCAAACTGAAGCAACAGGAGAGATTTTTATTATCATCACTAACTCATTGTTTGTATTACAATGAAAAGCCTTGTTGAAATATTGCACAAAATTGTATAGCCCATCATTTTGGTGGCTCCCCCTCTGACAGCAGCATCTGTTGTGGTCTATCCCTGGTGCCACTTGCACCCCATAAAGATTTCTGGTCCTTCCATTTCCCATTCTCACTTTCCACAATAAGAGTTGAGGAAGAGTGGAGAAGATAAATTGATATGATGGGAGAGGAACCAGAATTGGGACTACTCAAGGAGAATCCATCGAATTTCGCAACACAAACAGCTTGGTTGTAAATATCAGTTCTCAACAACACAGACAATGACTATACACACGGGCCTCACCAATTCTGCACAGGAATTGAGTTGATTAAATCTGCGGGCAGTGGCCATGGAGAAGCTTGACATTGTCATTCAAAAGAAGATCAGACCCTGACTGTGGAATACAGCATCAAATACAAGTTCAGGTTGAAGCTGAAGGAGATTAAAACAAATCCCAAAGGTGACCATGAATACATCAGATCAGAATTCAGACCATTACAAGAACAGATCAACACATTGAACACGAATGACTGATGATCGCGTGTGTTAGGTTGGGTTTTCTGGAGAAGCAGAACCAGTGACATTTGTCTGTCTATGTATTTGGAAAGAAATTTCTATCAAGAAATGGCTTACACCATTGTAGGAGAAGATAAGTCCAGGCCAGTTCAAATCCATAGATCAGATGGAAGCTGGGATATAAACTCCTGACTTATATAGTCATAGGAACTGACAAACAGGAGAAAGGAAGCTGAGGCAGGTGGGCCACAGGCTGATTGATGGCCAGCTGGGTGAATCCAGGGGCAGCAGTCCATTGATGGCTCTTGGAATCAACAAGCACTATCGCAGGAGATCAACAAGCAGATATAGGTTCTGCTCAGAGTCACTCTGATATCAAAAGCCTCATCCCCTAAGGAAGGGTCATCAGGCTGCATCCTGACTGATAGATTGGATTCCCCGCCCCCATCATCACCCAGGTGCAACAAGTTGACATAAAAGCTAATCATCACAATCAGATGACTTGTGGGACGACATTGAGAAATGACACATGAATTAGGAGAAAGATCACTTAAAAGACCGGAAAGAAAGAAAAGACCAAAGTAGATGTCAGAAGAGACTCCAAAGCTTGCTCTTCAAAATAGAGTAGTACCTCAAGCAAATGGGAGAAATGAAATGAAAGAACTCTCCACCTGGAGAAGAGTAAAACATTGTAATTAAATGTGCACAGACCTGGAGTTATAAAAACCAAAGGAAAAAACACACCAGAATACCTCAAGCTGAAAGACCTGAAGAAAAAAAAATTAAGCCTCAAGCTACAATACTGAAGGATTCTGTAGGAAAAAAGTTTTAAATGATACAGGAAGCATCAAAAAAAATCTGGAAGTGGGTTGGAGGTTCAATTATAGCTCCCAGGAGCAAAGGCTGGGCCTCCTACTCCCACCACCTGAGGGCAGTGATGCCTAAAAAAAAAAATTTTTTTTAAATCTGGAAGAAATACACAGTCACTGGACCAAAAAGAAGTGGTCGACATTCAACCTTTTCAAGAAGTAACATATGTTCAAGAACCGATGGTATCAAAACAAAAAGTCCAAGCTACCTTGAAGTCATGCCCCCCAAAAGAACAAGGCTCCAGGAATTGACAAAGTATCCATTGAAAGGTTTCCACCAACGGATGCCATGCTGGCAGCACTCGCTGGTCTGGTCATTGGTCACTGGTCATTGGTCTGGTTCCGGTGTCTCGCTTTGAGGGCGCCCGATACATTGACAGGCATTTACAGGAGCACCCCAGTACTGAACCGCTCGGCAGAATCAGATTCCTACGCCAAATGTCGAGAAAATTTTGCATCGGAGCTCGAACAAAACAACGGAATACACCCCAGCACACGTGATTTGTGTAAACAAAAGCAGTTCCTGTTTCGGCCACTCGGCGTTAGTTGGCGCTGTTTGTAGGCGTTACGCGAACCTTCTACGGCTGTGTTCCAAGCGTTTGGTTGGAATTTTCTTAGTTTTTGTGGCTTTTTGTATTGGTTTAAGATTAAAAAAAAAAAAAAGGGTCCTAAGATAGGGCTTTTTGAAAAGAATCATCAACAAAAGGAACTGGTTAACCATGTAATTGAGATTATTGTTGCTAATTTAGCAACCCTTTTTAGGGAAAACAGTGCAGGAAAAGCCAACAGCAGACCGCAATAGACAGATTGCTTTCTAGAAAAAAGCCAGCCAGGTCCTAGTGACAAAAAGGCAAAGAAGGAAAAAAAATCTCCTGAAACGCTGCTACCAGTTGATCGTATGGAAAGGGACTCTCTCTCCATACCTCCTCTCCACATCCATGTCCACAGATCCAGATCCTCATCAATCTCAAGGTATGGGTAACACTGTAGTTGTTAAAAACTTTGTAACCGTTGTGTGTTTGATATAAGTCATGTTGTTTAACTCAGAACTTACTTACTTTGAAATGTCTGTGGAATGTTTTGTATCAAAAGGCAAGGTGAGGGTAAAAACTTGATGGTCGGGAATGGATTAATCCATTTTCAGCTATTAAGGGAAAAAAAATTGATTGGGGACTGGATTGCACCGCATCTCGACACTCCTTCTAAAACGGGTTAGCGTCAAGGTCCAGAGTTCTACTGTACGAGTTTTATGCTTTCTCTGCTTTATTATGGCATGATTTAGTCTAGCAGGCTTGCTTCTGCCCTTGTAAAGGAGTGTTAGTGAAGACTTTGCCCTTTCTTTAACCCTTGGTGTTTGTGCCATTAGTGTCATGTCTTGTAAGTTTTGAATCTGTGCAAGTCAACAATTCAGGTACTGTGATCTAAAAAATTATCCTTTCCATGTATAATTGCCTTTGCTCGACAGAGCTTTAGAGTTCTTACCACTGGCTGAATGACAGATACTGTCAGTGGAATCACCTTCTGTCCCATCAGGATGATTTATAATGTTGGCCGATAAAATTAGAATGGCATCATTAAAGCGCACCTGTATAAGCCTAATCATATGAATAGATTTTGAACTCACACCTAGCTGTAGCCCTAAGAACAATGAATTAGCTCTTGTGGCATGCCCTCCTCAGTATTTGCCCTCGTGAAGAGATCACTGAAGAGATGGATGCTCTAGTAAAGTGTGGTGAAGAAGTCAGATGGTGCCCGTGTATCAGAAAGAAAGCCCCTGTGGTCTTAAGGGCCGCAGGTACGGAAAGTCCTGTCTTTCAAAGTCTAGGCCCAACGTGTATACAGTGAATCTGCCCCCCGAATAGGAAATTGTGGCCTCCTGTTCTTGCTCCATTGTTCCCAGTCTCTACCCTGTGGTCCTCACCCAGGCACCAATTCCTCAGATCTCCGTACGACCTAGTACCAGCTCTCTCCCAAGCCTGCAATTGTGCAATATTCTCCCCTATCTGGAGCTTTGTGCTTTGTATTGCCTTGCAGGGATGTAGATAAGATTGTGTGGATGGCCGCAGAGCTACAGATAAGTACTTAATCAGAAAGCCCAAACCAAATCGATTGCCATTCAGTTGAGGGTGATTCATTGCCATTGATTTTTTTTTAATTAAATCATTTTATTGAGGGCTCGGACATCGCTTTTCACAATACATAAATAAACATACTGTGCCAGGCACCTTCACATGTCCACTGCTATTATCGTTCTCCATCTGCCTTTTCCCTCAAGCCCCTGGTGTTGGCTTTTCCATCCCTTCCCCTCTTCCCCTGCTCTCTCCTTCCCACCAACCCTCAATACTTTATAAATTATTATTGTTCTGTCATATCTCACACTGCCCGACCTCTCCCCCAACCCCCTCCTTTGAGGCCCATCCATCAAATAGGAGCTTATGTGTATATCCCTGCAGTTGGTTCCATCTCTCCACCCCACCTTCTCTCTACCCTTCCAGCAGCCCCAGTCTAACCACTGGCCCAAACGGGCTCATCCGCCCTGGTCTCCCCATATCTCCAGCCCCTCTCTCCACCAGTGTACCTTCTCCAGTCCATCTGGATGTGCAAGGTAGATTTGGGACTATGATGTTTGGGGGGGGAGGAAGGCTTCAGGAACTAGAGGAAATGTGTACGCATCATCACTGCCCGGCTGCCCCTTGACTAGTCTGTCTCCTCCCCATGACTCCCCTGTAAAGGGGGGACCAATTACCTACCAATGGGCCTTAGGTCCCCACCCTGCTTTCCCCCTCATTCGTAATGATGTGACTCTTGTTCTTTGATGCTCGATACCTGCTCCCTTCGGCCCCTCTTGATCACACGTGGTAGTGTGCTTCTTCCATGTGGACTTTGCTGTTTCTGCACTGAACGACAACTTGTTTATCTTCAAGTCTTTGAGACTCCAGACATTTAATCATTTGATAGCTGGGCACCGTCCTTTCTTCTACTCTGTTTGCCTCTGTATCCATTTGTCTTCAGTGATATCGGGAGTCAATTGGTCCATTGAGTTTGATTTAAGTTCTTTGATGTCTGAGACTTGACTGTTTCAGCACCTCATGATCACACAGGCAAGTGAGCTTCTTTTATGGTGGGTTTTCTTGCTCCTGAGCTAATGGCTGCTTGTCTATGCTCAAGCCTTTAAGACCCCGGATGCTATATCTTTTGATAGCTGGGCACCATCTGCTTTCTTCACCACTCTTGCTTATGCTCCCACATGTCCTCAGGGCACACCCTGGGGATGTGTGCACACAGTGATATGTACCCCCCCTCCCGTTTGATGTTTATTGCCTAGACCTTTCACCACCGTGTGGCCACGCTGGCTGTTGTGCTTCTTCTGTGTGGGTGTGGGCTCTTCTCAAGTAAATGGTCTATTGTATATCTTCAGGCTTTTGACACCCCAGCTATATCCTTTGATGGCTGGGCACCATCAGCTTTCTTCACCACATTTGCTTGTGGCCATTAATTTTTAAGTCATTTTATCTGGGAGCTCTCACAGCTCTGATAGCAGTCCATACATCCATTGCGTCAAGCACATTTGGACAAATGTTGCCCTCATTCTTTTCAAAGCATTTTCTCTCTACTAAAGCCCTTGGAATCAGCTCATTTTTTCCTCCCTGCCTCCCTCCTCCCATGAACCCTTGATAATTTAGTAATTATTACTCTCATATCTTACACCCACCCCTGTCTCCCTTCACCCGCATTTCTGTGGTTTGTCGCCCTTGGGAGGATTCATAGGGACTTTATAGACAGAGTAGAACTTACCCAGATTTTCCAAGGCTACAAAATCTTCATACAAATTGACTGCCACGCATTTCTCCCATGGAGTGGCTAGTGGGTTCAGGCACCCTAAACACTGCCCCACTAGGGATCCTTAGTATTTGCTACAGGGGATTGAACAATCAGTTATTGGTGATAAATCAAACTCAAACACACTGCCATCGAGTCAATTCTGACTCCTAGGGTACCTGGAGCACAGACCCGCAGTGGCGGGTCTCCAAGCCTGTAACGCTGCACGAGATGAGAAAACGTCCTCTGAGGAGAGCAGCTGATGGTTTCAAACCTGATCTTGCGATGAGCAGCCCGGTGCATAACCACAACACACACCAGCCACTGGAGACCCTAAATGACATAGTTGTGCTTTGCTACAGAGTGGTGGTCGGTTGAAATTTAGTTGAGAACCCTTGATTTAGTAAGGGTCCCTATGGGACAGAATAGCACTTCCTTAAGCAAATGCCCATCCAAGAACATCATGATCCGGCCATCTCTCTGTTGGGTATATATACGAAAGAAATTAAGAGCACAGCACGAAAGACATATGCCCACCTCTCTATTCATCGCATCAGTTTCCACAATAATGAAAATATCCCCAAGCCCCAGCTGTAGAGGAATGGATAAACCTATGGAATTGTATACATCAATGAAAAGCAATGCTCACTCTCTTAAACACCGTGAGACACGAACCAAACCAGAGATCATTGCGCTCAGCAAACTCAGTCAATCTTACAAAGATAGATATTTAATATTACTATTCTTATCAGTAAACACAAAGAAACACAGTTTATGCACCAACAGGTAAGACTTTGATGACTACAAGAAGGTCAGGGATGGGTTTGGGAACAGGGTTTGAGGGGAAGGTTTGAGGGCAGCGGGTGGGGGAGCCTCCAGATCTGTGACTCCTCAGATCTAAATATTGGGCTGAGTGGCTAACAAAGGAGGTAAAATAAAACTGAAGTCATCTTGGGATTTTTTAGTGATGTACAAATTCATTTCAAACATATGAGAAAAAAAAAAAGCTTTGCTTCGATATACGTGGAGTGGGCGTGTGTTTCAGTCATCTCCAAGACAACCGATGATACTTAACTGAAAAGCACCTGCCCCAAGGTTGACGCTACTGTTCCTGGTACCCCCTGCAGGGTTATGGGTTGAGTAGTATACCCCACAGGCAGTTTTCACATGGCGATGTCATGATATCTAATATTAAGTCAGTGTCCTCCCCTGCGTGCTTTGATGTAACCACTCTCTATGTTGTAAATCCTACCCTCTGTGCTGCGAACGAAGCAGGATCCATAGCCGTGATGTCATGAGGCTGGATGCAACCCTCGGGGTGAGGTTGCCCTCTGAGTCGATCTCCTTTGAGCTGTGCATGAGATTAAACAAGCAAGCAGAGAACAGAGAGTTCAACCGAAGAGCTAGGAGCAGAGAGCATCCGTCAAACCCAGCGATCCTACACTGGGAACCTGTTAGAACCAGAAGACACCCAGAGAGACACTTTTCCCAGAGAGCTGGTGCTCTCAGTTAGGCCTTCTTACCTCCTAACCTGTGAGGAAATCAATGTCTGTTTGTTAATGTCATCCCCTTGTGGTATTTCTGTTATAGCAGCCCTAGGTAACTAAGACACAGGATTTCCTAGAAATGGTGGCCGTGTGCATAGTTTTTGTTTTGTTTTCAGACAGCATCACACCTCAGTGACTTCCTTGCGTGTCCCTACTGCCCCTGAACTCATTCCGGAAGTTGACACATCACAGCCATTCACGTGTGGCATCCCTCCGGGGCCGGCCTGGCCCTCGGCAAGGAAATCTGACGTTTGCTTCACTTGATACTTGCTTCCCGAAAGGGCGCAAGGAAAAGGGAAGTCGGCTCCCTTATTTAAATCTTGATTATCTGTCGTTGCGAAATTGCAGAAGTGCAGGCAGCTTCGTACTTGGCCTGTTTGGTTCACTGTCGGATTTTCTTCGCCGCTACCAGGAACCCAGGCTGGGAGTTGTGCGGAGAATAAACGTGGGGACCATGACCACTGCCGACCACAGAAGACCGTGTGGTCACGGCTCCCAGCGGTGCTCGGAATGACAAAGAACTGGAACACCCTCCAGGCCCGGTGTCCAGTCATTCAAGGGGATCTGGCAGAATCCTGTCGCTATGCGCCTGTGGTCCGCTGAAGGTTGGGGAGTGGGTGGGGGGGGGGGCAACCCAGAAGCAGAAGCAATAAACAAAGTGCTGGAATTAAATAGATTCCTCCTGGGACTGATGGAAGCAGTGTGTCAGAACCATTTCTGGATACAGCCTCATTTGTCATCCATGAAGTGGCTGGTGGACTTGAACCACAAACCTTGCTGTTATCCGCCTGACGGTTAGTCCATAGCACCACAAAGACTCCTTATTATGAGAACAACAGCTACTGTCCTTGAGTCCATTCCAGCCCATAATGACCCTGTTTTGCAAGGTTTCCAAGGCTGTCACTCTTCACGGGAGCGCATACATGGCCCCATCTTCTCCCACACAGGGCAGCAGTCTGACGCGGACCTAGCATTGTTACCAATACGCCTTGCTAATATGGAAGTGTATTTCCCATTCCCACTGTCGGATCTATAAACCAAGACCAAACTCCCCACCGTCAAGATGCTTCTGACGCCTAGAGCCCCTATAGGGCAGGGTAGACCTGCCCCTGTGGATCTCTGAGACGTTCACTCATGACCTGAGTAGGAAGCCTCATTTCCTCCCCGGGAGCAGCTGTTGACCTTGAACGACTGTCCTTGCAGTTGGCAGCCCCAATGGGAAACCCACTCACCCACCAAGGTTCCTCTAGTTGCATCAGTGGCACACAGCACTTAAAGTGGCTGTTGAATGAGTGAGTGAATGTATGTCCTGAAGTGCTGATAGGTCCATCCTCAGTGAAGAGCCCTGATCCTGCCACCCTGGGCTTCTCCCCTTCGTTCCTTTCGCTGCTATCATACATGGTCCCCGAGCCAGCCCCTCCTTGGGGGCCAAGCACTCTATTTCCTTATTCTGTCCCCTCCAAGGAGCCCTGGTGGTGTGGTGGGTTCCATGTCGGTCGGCTAACCTCAAGGTCAGCACGTGTACACCACCAGCCACACCTCAGGAGAAAGACCAGTCTATAGTCTTGGACAGGGTTACCAGGAAGGAGGTGGGGGAGGGGGGGAGAAAAGGGGAGGGGGAAGATGGAGTAAAAAGGGGAAATCAATTACAAAGAGCTACATATAACCCCCTCCCTGGAGAATGGTCAACAGAAAAGTGGGTGAGGGGAGACAATGGTCAGTGTAAGACATGGAAAAATAATGAGTTCTGAATTATCAGTTGGGAGGGAAGGAGGGTGAGAGAAAGAGGGGGGAAATGAGGGGCTGATACCAGGGGCTCAAGTCGAAAGCAAATGTCTTGAGAATGATGAGGGCAGCAAATGTGCTTGACACAATGAATGGATGGACGGATGGACGGATAGATGGATGGATGGATGGATGGATGGATGGATGGATGGTTGGATGGATGGATGGATGGTGATAAGAGTTGTATGAGCCCCCAATAAAATGATTTTTTAAAAAGAGTTATACTCAAAAAAGTAATTTTTAAAAATTCCAAAAAAAAAGAGTTTCAATCTTGGAAATCCTTGGGGGGGGGGGGTTAGTAATACCCTTCATAGTGTCAAGTGGAAAGATCAGTGGCTACCCTGAGTGGTGCCGGCGAAGTGGAAGGCAGGTCCTAAAGGAGGGAAGAGTGCAGAGCGGTGAACCCTGTAGGACAG
>PVJH01042399.1:0-14301 GCA_004026705.1 Nesogale talazaci
CTGTCAATCAGGTTGCAGCTTGATGACCTCATTTGGAGGCACGGCAGAGATAAATAGCTCACTGAAGGCCAGACACATTCTCTCTGCATCATCTTCCTGCTGACAAGACACATGGAGTTATACTGATAGAGCTAGAACCCTGGAGCTGGAGGAGCCACGTGGAGACCCCTGCCAATGCTGAGAGGCTTCCACCACCACTGGATCCACAAGACTTTCCACCCACTGTCCTGTGATCTTCCTGCATTTAGCGTCATTGCATGTGTTGTGTGAGTCTAAAGAAGAATGTATGGCCTAGTATCAGATACATGGGCAAATATTGAACTTATGGACATGATCTGAGATATTTTCTTAATATAGAATTGCTCTCTAATCTACCTGGACTCATACAGTAGGTCTTCCTTTTTTTTTTTTTTTTTTTTTTTTTGCTATCCTTCCACTTTAGCAAGCGTAATGTCTTTCTCCATGTGTGGTCTCTCATGGCAGCCTGTCTCAGGTATGTGAGAAGAAACCTTAAAAAGATACACATCATTGTGAGCCAGTGTGAAGTCCAGCATTCTTTAAAGCAATCCAGCAAAATCCAGTGAAAAGCTATTCACAGTATTGCACTCTGAACAAAAATGATCTAAATCGTCATGCAAAGCAGTGGGGAAATTTAACCCACAACCAGAAGAAAAATCGATGAACAGAAACAGACTCAGAAATGGGAGAGAGGATGGACTTTGCACACAAGGATGCTCAGTGAGCAAAAATGCACTGTTATTAAAAAAAAAATCCAGAAGAAAACGTGAACATGATTAAAGAAATGAAAAGTATTAAAAAAAGAAAATGTAATTTCTAAATATGGACACAGAGTATCTGAAATGAAAAGTATCATTGACCAAAAAGGTTTGCTTGTCCCTGCCCCCCCCCCCCCCCCCCCCCCCCAGCTGATGCTGCTCCCAAAACCACATGAGAATGCGGAGCCTTGCTGCCTGACCACATGGCTGCCTCCAGCAGGCAGGGCTTGCTCCCTCCACTCACACGGACCTGCTGTGGGGTCCCCTGTGTATTCCCTCTCTCATTCCCCAGGACTTCACATCTCTTTGGTGTCCAGATACAATCTAGACTTTGGGTCATAGCACCAGCTCTCCTGGGCCTCATCTCGGCTTGGGGTTCCTGAACATCCCCTTCACCCTCAGATCTGAGCAGCCAACCCTGTGCAGTTCTATTAGTGAGCATCTCCCCGCCGTCAGCCTCTCATAACCTAACAGTTATTGATGCAGCTCTTGTCATGGGATAATGAGCAAGACCTGACTTCTGTCCCGCAGAACTTCCAGACAATCTGGGTTTGCACAATACCAGGAAGAAAGGGACCATTAGAGGCTCAGATCCTTGGGGGAGGATCAAGCCTGGAGGTCAGGGAAAGCTTCACAGCAGGGCTTTGAGCAGACCCTTCCCAGTTCAGTCCTGGATGACAGAGCGAAACCAAAAGAAGCCCGCCTTTATGACATGTAGGTGCACTACCATGATAACCCGCACAGGAAAACTTATGGATCAGCACCCTGATAGAAATGTAGAAACCAAGGGTGGTGACCTCGGGGCATGGCCAGCCAGTCTCATGCTCAGCAGAGTAGGAAACAGCAGTGCCAGCCTCAAAGATGGCAGCCAGTGTGTGCTGCTCTCTGGCTGTTCCGGCAATGAATCCCATTTCCTGGATTAAGTTCCTGGAAAGTCTCATTGTAGCTCTTCAGAATCTCACACTCCAGGGCTCCCGTTCTGGTCATGGCTCCGGTACATTCACATTGTTACAAAGGCAGTTCTGTTCTTGTTTCACTCTATTGGCTGTGAGTGAACCAGTTTAAATTGGTTTGAAGCCTTATTTGAAACCAGAGGGGTATGTATGATATGGGCTGGGGGGGGGGGTGGTGGGAATGAAGGCAAAGACCTTCTATTTGAAGTTGCACTTGCCCATGAGTTCTCGCATTTCTTGATTTCCTTTCCTGAGCTTCCCAGCCCTGCTCCCTCTCTTGAGGGTCTATCCTCCCAGGAGTAACACCTGAAGGTACCTGGGTCTCATGTTCTGTCCAGCAAACCAGCATCGCCTCCATCTCAGACTTCATTCACTCGTCCCTTCCTTGGGCTCCACCAGACGGAACAGGACCCCCGTGGGCAGTGTGTGGTGAAGTGCAGAATTCTGGGACTGGCTTAAAGTTCAGCCTGGGGCAGCAGATTTGAGTCAAGACTGGATGATCGAGGGTGTCTGGTCCTTGGCCCCCTCTCCTCTGCTCCCCACTCTCTAACCCAACACAGCCATCAGATAGCCTTGCTTGGATTGGAGAGCTTGAAGCATCTCATTGCTCCCCCTTCTCTGACTCCCACCTGCCCCTTCTCTCCTCCCCTATCAGCTCCTAAAAGGGACAGGGCTTCTCACATACCGACTGGCTGTCAGAGCTTCTCTGGGAGTTGGCGGTGGGGAGCAGAGCAGTAGACTTGGAGACAGGCAGTGTCTCCTGGGGATGGATCAAGGTGAGCTTGTTAACAAAGGTGCCCACAGTGGGAGGTCTGAGTCAGGTGGGGGTTCAGACCCAGGCTTAGAAGTGACGCATGTACTCCTCCTCACCTCCCATCTTCCTGCCTTCCCTAGATTGCCTCCAGAGCCTCGCCCAAGTCAGGGTGGAGTGGCTGGTTGGTCACTCTTGATTTCCCAGCTCCTTCTGCTGGGAGGTAACTTCTCCCCACAGACGGGGAGGGGGGGGGAGGCAGGGGGGGTATCAGGCACTCCTCTTCCCCACCCTGAAGAGGATCTCCAAGGAGGGCACCAGGGGTCCTGGAGAGAGGTGGAGCAGTTGAGTGTCATCTTTAGTAACTGGAGGACTGAGACAAGCTACTTAACCACCGATCTTATTTCTCCGTCTTCTCCTCTTGGGCAGGTGCTCTTATGATGGTTACTTCGCTGTGTCAGAGGTCGTTGCCAGAGGCAGGCTGCACACCCACAGCCCTGTCCCGGGGCCCCGCAGGCCCCTCCCTCTAGCTGTTTGTACGAATCATCAAGCTCCTGACCCTTGTTCTGGGTTCCTTGTCTGGCAGCCCCCGAGGGACCCATCATGTTCTTAATTGCGATTCTCTCGCTCCGCACAGCCATCAGCACCTAATGTCCCATGTCATTGCTGGCTCTCCGTCTGCAGACCCTGTGCCTGGCAGGCTGCTCAGCCACCCAGGCCCACTCCATCTGGCCGGGACTGCCCGCGACGCCCTGGCGGCAATTTACTTACAGACAAGTTAATGTGGGAAGGTTAAGGATGGACAAGTCTCCCCGCGCTCCTTTCTGCCACATTGAACCTTCACCCTCGCTCCTCCTGGGACTGGGGCTGGGGGACCTCTGACTGGCACCACCAGCGCCTTCGCCCTCTCCTGCTGCAGGGCACACCTGTGATGGACCCAGGGGCAGCGGAGGGGTCTCAGACTCCAACGTGGTTCTAATATCAGTGACAGAGTTCACCGTTAGGGCTGGCCGTCTGACTCTAGCATAAAGTGACCAGACGTCCTTTTGGAAAGAATGCATGACAAGCTAGGGAACGGTGGGGAGCGGGAAGGGAATATACCCCCTCCACCCCATCCCCCACCCCCGCCCCAGTCAATGGTGTCCTGCTTTACCAATGTTAAAGATCTGGTCACTTTACACTAGGAAGTTCTAGGATGACCCAAACAAGTCAGACACAAAGGGCAGAGGCCTATGGACCCGCTCAGGTGAGATGTCTCTCCAAGCTCACCACCCCCTCCCATCGAGTGATCGGGACCCACAGCGACCCAGTAGGACAGCGGAGAACCACCCAGCCCTTGGGCTTTTCAAGACTCAGCCTTTTGAGAGTACACAGTCTTGTCTTTCTCCTGTAGAGTGGTTGGAGGATTCAAACCACTGCCCCTGTGGTTAGCTGTTCAGTGTATAAACCATATGCCTTATGTTTTGGACCGTTAAGATGCACCTGACCATAAGACAGAGCCAGCTTTTAGAGCAGGAAAACAGGAAACAAAAATTCTGAACCAAATAGTACCAGTAGACTAAAATGTTCTGGAGTACCACACCTTCACGCCATAAGATGTACTCCTCTTTCTCCCCTGCTTTTTGGGGAGGAAAAAGTGCGTCTTATGGTCAGAAAAATACGGTATCTCTCTCCAGATTCCTTGAATAGGCGAATTCATGGGGACAGCAAACACATTGTTTTTTACTTAGGG
The DNA here is from genome assembly GCA_004026705.1 of Nesogale talazaci. NCBI lineage: Eukaryota > Metazoa > Chordata > Mammalia > Afrosoricida > Tenrecidae > Nesogale > Nesogale talazaci. The sequence goes on from PVJH01042399.1 coordinate 4,213, forward strand.
CTTGAAGAAGGGGGAGAAGGGGAAGTCATTGCTTAATGGATGCTGTGACAAAAACAAGAAAGAAGCTCAGCATTAGACACTGGCAGTGGTTGTACAACACGGTGAATAGGATGGAATTCTGGCTAAAGTGGCTGTTTTAAAAAATTCTATGAATTGTATCACAATAAAAGGAAACTAAACGAGCCAAAAAGTGAAACGGAGAGACCTATGATGTGGGGGCTCCACGGCTGGATTGCAGCCACGGGACCGTGGGGAGGCGTGCGCAGGCTGGGCAGTGCCATGCACTATCTCTGTGGGTTAGGCCGGCTTCACGGCTCCTCACAATGGCAACTAGACCTTAGCGGGGAAACTGCGGATCTCTGGGGGCAAGACGAAGGGACGCTGATAAAGGAGGGGCAGGTGAACCTGGAGGAACGTGGAGGGCATGTTGTTAGGTTCCCCACATTACCTCGGATTCCTCATGACGCCACGCCCACCAAAACGACCACTCACGGCCCAGGCCTCTGCCACTGCCATGCCCTTCACATGGGGCATCCATCCTGTCAGAGAGGCATACCTATCAGCATGGCTGAAAAGAAGCCTGGCACATAAAAGAACTGTATCCTTCACATTTTGTAAACTATTTGCTTCCCCCATCAGCCCCCATATTCATGTGTATTTGTCTGTGAGTTTTATGTGGTAATCGCAACTGATTACCACAGAGAAGTGGGGAAGCTTGGTTGGTGTCAGAAGGAAGGAAGATGGAGAGTGGGAGAAAGTCTGACCTCTGCTCCCTGGTGAGTGAAGCTGGGTTTTCCTTCTCTGTGCAGTCAGAGGAGGTCACATATGGCCTCTTTGACAATTGCTCACCTGTCATAGGGATGGGCACAAATACAAAACTCTTCCTGTTGACTGGCCAGGCCACTCTCTTCCAAATTTCTTGAGGTCCTCCAACATTGCTTCAATTTTTTGAAACATCTCATTAGTATTCCATCCATTCCCGGGGCCTTGTTTTTTATGTCAATGCGTTCAGTTCAGCTTAGAGTTCTTAAATACTATCAGTTCTTGATATGCTACTTCTGGAACTTCATTTCTTTCTTTCATTTTTTATAAATCATTTTATTGGGAGCTCATAACAATCCATACATCAGTTGTATCAAGCAATTTTGTTTGTTGCCATCATCATTTTAGAAACATTTTCTTTCTATTTGAGCCTTTGGTATCAGCTTCTTTTTTCCCCCCTTCCTCCCTACTTCATTTCTTTCATTCACTTTAGCACTAATCTATGATCAAAAGCAATGTGCTAGGCAGGGTTCTTTAGAGAAACAAAACCAGGACACTTAAGAATATATATATATATGTGTGTGTGTGTGTGTGTGTGTGTGTGTATATAATTAGACCAGGTAAACTAGAGAAACAAACTCATAGACATGCATATGGATATAAGGGAAAAGTTTATATACAAGAGGAATGCAACATTGAGAAAGCATCCCAACCCAGTCCAGCCCAAAGTCGTAAGTCCGATATTAGCCCATATGCCTGATATCAGTCTATAAAGTCTCCTTCCAACTCACAGAGTCACAGGTCAGTGGTTGCAGAATCCTGGTGCTGGCAGGGGTCTCCCCATGGCTCCTCGGCTTACAGGGCTCAGAGTCCATCAACAGCATTCAGTGGTAGTAGAAGCAACTCAGCGCTGGCAGGGCTCTCCTCCAGGTCTCTCCAGCTTCAGAGGTCTGGTTCCATCAGGGTAAAGCTGTGTGGCTTCTCCTCTGGCTCCTTCAGCTCCTGGGACACTGTCATCTTGTCTTGTCCGTAGTTCGTTTTCTCTGAGACTGACTCCCAACAACTGGGGAGATAGCTTCTCATCTCCACGAGGTAAATATCTTGAGATTTTCCAGAAGTCTCAGGAGAAAGCCATGCCCACATGGAGGCCTCATTGGCTACTCAATGGCTCTCTCCAGATTAACAAGCTAGACTCCACCCCTACATTTCAATCATGAAATTAACATGACCACCTATATATGTATGTGTGTGTATATATATACACATATATGGAATGTAACAGTTAACTAGTCCACACAGCAGTACAGAGGACTCAGTTCAACTCACGTCTGTGGACCAGTTAACATACTGGAAATCCTTCAACTCTCCAGGGCTGGCAGGCCCCAGGTCAAGGAAACAGACTGCTGAGTCCTCCCTCCAGCAATGCAGGTAGATGCCCATAGGCAGCAAACAGCAGGGTGGGGCACCAACAATTAGCAGCTCAGATGCTTAGTGAAGCAGGTCCAGATGGGCTCTTGAACATGAATAATGCAAGAAGACAGGATCCATCAGCCTCAAACTCAAGCGATGTACACACCAGCAGTGATGAAGCAGGTCCTGAAGAAGCCTCAAACTCTAGCGACAGGCTCCATGAGATGGCTGTCCCACAGGTAGTGTAGCTCACAAGTTGAAGCAGAGAACTAGCAAAAACAGCCACATGGCTGGTCACATCAGCAGAGAGCAGAAAAGAGAGGGGTGGGACCTTGCAGAACCATTTACCTTACCTCTTTGCCCCCCAGTCACACTGCAACCTGGTGAACCCCACATATTCCTACTGGCCAGGTAGGAACAGTAAACTTAGCTATCATAGAAAGTTTTACTTTCTTCTGGCACCCATTTTGGTGGTTTGTTTAGTTTTGTTTTTAATTTCCTGTCTGTAAAATAACTTGTTGCTTTCTGCATGCACAAGGGCCTTGCTGTCTTCTGTCAACTCTGCACCTGATCTTCAGTTACGAGGGCTCCATGTGTCAAATCTTCTTGAGATGATCTCTAAATTGTTTTTGGTGGTGCTGAGGGGGAGATATTGAAGGTCTTACTTTGGTTCTCAGGGCTCTCATGAACATGTTTTCATGTTCTTCAGCTTCAATGTACAGGTGAGCAATTGATGGGCTGGTGTGTAGTCAGCCCCTGGCCTTGTTTGGACTGCTGCTATTGAGTGAACTTCTCCATCAGCTCTTTTATGTCCTTGCAAAAGGTATGTATGACGGGTAAGTCATGGCTCTCAAAAAATTCTGTCTGGTGACCTCTGGCATCATCTATATTCTCCAACTACTGATCCTTCTCCATTTCCAACTTTTGCATTTCAATCACCAGCAATTACCAGCCCATCATGATTGCATGCTTGATCAGCTTTGGACGGAAGAAGTTTGTAAAAATCTTCAATTTCTTCCTTTTTGTCATTACGGGGTGGTGAGTAAGTTTGAATAATAGTCATATTAACTGGACTTCTTGTGGGCATATGGATATTATCCTCTCCTTAATAGCACTGCACTTCAGACTCTCTGTTGAAATGCTCATTCTGATGATGGATGTGGTCTCATTCCTCTTCGCTTTGCCATTCCCGGTATAATGTGTTTGCTTAGCTCAACATGGCCAAGGATGGTCCATTTCAGCTCACTGATGCCTGGAATATTGATCTTTATGTGTTCCATGTAATTTTTGAGGATTTCCAGTTTTCCTGGGTTCATGCATTACACATTCCACGTTCTGTAATTCATGTATGTTTATTGCTGTTTCTTCTAGTTTTCAGTTGTGCTCCAACAAAGGAAGCATCTGAAACCTTTACTCCATCCATGTGACTAAGTAAAGTGACCAGATTTTAAGCGGGACACCATTGACCGGGGGGGCAAGGAGGGGGGTCTTGATTAAAAATTTGGTCTATATGGATCAACAAAATTTTTCATAGAATGCAAAAATAGTATTGTAATATATTTACTTTAATTTTAAAAGGCTGTGGGATGTGGGACAAATGTTAAAAAATGGGATGTCTGGTCACCTTATACTAAGGTCAACTCCGTCTTGTGAAGGCAGGTCATCTTCTGTCTTATTTTGGGTGCCTTCCCATCTGAGGGGCTCAGATTTTGACACTACACCCCACAGTGCTCTCTCACTATGACAGAGCTCTCCACTGGCAAGTTTTTTTTTTTTTTTTTTAAAGAAGACCTGCAGCTCCTTCTTTCTTAGTCTGCTGAAGTTCTGCTGAGATCAGTCGACCCTGGGTGACCCTGTTGGTAATCAAATTACCAGTGGTATCATCTCCAGCAACCCAGCACATGCGCATACCATAGTCCAACAGAGAGACAATTGAGTGGTGGAGGAAACGTGCAGAGAGACACTTCAAGAGGGAGCATCTTTTTGTTGTTGTTGCCAGCTTTACTTATTTTTAAAATACTCTATTTGTTGCACCTTAAAACTCACCCTCCCCACAAAGTGGGGGAAAAATGAGGGTGCATCTTATGGTCCAGAGATGTGGTACCCCAGGACATTTGTTTATGACCCCATGCACTTGCTGACTGTCCGCTGCTGTTTGCATGCTGTGGATTGCTGTGTGCTCGGGGGATGTCCCGCCTCCTGGAGTCTCAATGTCAGTCAGGTCACATGATTGCATAGCATACGCCTCCCCTCATTTGATAATGAAAGCGATGATGGTCCTTAACACTGTTGAGTTTATGCTGTTAAATATTACCATATTTTGCTTTATTTTAATAAACATTTTAGTATACTGGTACTATTTGGTTCAAAATATTTTTTTCTTGCTTTCCTGCTCTAAAAACTGGGTGCGTCTTAAGGTCAGACATGTCTTATGGTCCGAAAAATATGGTAGTTTTATTGGTATATACTTCACATGTCATATACTTCAGTCGTTCAATCATATTAAGAAGAGATGGGCAATCATCACCACAATCAATTAAGGACACTCTCTTCTCCTACTCACAGCTGTTAGGCCCCCATTCTCCTCCAACCTGCCCTGCCACACCCCTAGGTAGCTATTAATCCAGTTGTTGTTTCTTTACATTTACCTATTCTGAATTTCAGTACAGAAACCACACAAAAAACAAGCAGAAAGCAAATAAACAAACCCCAAGAACCCAATAACCATTACTAGACAAAACAAAGAAAAACCTCAATAGAAAAGAAAGCAGAAAACTGAAACAACTTTAAAATGGGTCAAAAGTGAGCTCAAGTGAGACCGTCTTATGCCCCAGCCATAATTGACTGTACGATGCTCTCTGAGAGCAAGGCTGTGTTCAAAGGAAATTCACCAGAGGCTTAACCCAGGTTGGAGCTTGCAAATGGATTTTGGGCTTCTGTAGTCATGCAAAGCCTTCTGCAAACTGGTCGTTCACTATGTAAGCTCTGATATCATTCCCTCCTTTGGATAAGGATTTTACCTTGGATCACACAGATTGATGTGCCTCTTCCAGGGACTTAGTTGACACCTCTTTTAGATGGGTGCTTATTTTGAAGACAAGCCTTTAAGACCTCCGATTCTATTATTTCTGATCGCTGGATACCATCTGGTCTCTTCACCACACTTCTGGCTATAGCACCCCTACCTTCAATCATCTCTTCATGAGGGCACGTACTGAGGAGGGCCATGTCCTGAGAACTAATTGTTCTTAGGTTGGGATGAGAATTAAGTACAAGCACGTTATAGGAAGAACGGGATGACTCATGCCACACAGCTCAGATGCTGGCGTTTCCTGGATTCCCTGAAGCCCAATCCATTCTTATATGTATGGTTTATATATGTCTCTGGTTCATTTTAGAGACATTATTAAAACTTTATGATAGAGAACATTTTAGATCAACCCTCTGGGGCATAACGTGGTTCATGCATAGTGTCATTAACTTAACCTATGGTATGGAATTTGAAACATTGTCGAGAAATGGAAATTATACAAGTACAGACTGGCTTCGGACCACAGTACATGAATTGTTGACGTTTACAGATAAAACTTGCCCGTGACTGGGGTGTGTTGACATGAACAGGGGTCTGATGGCAGAGCAAGACTTCCTGTGACACCAACTCACAGGGCAGAACCACATGCCCACCAGACTCATACAAGCAAGCAGGAGAGCATCAAAATAGTAACTATGTGGTAGTCCCAGGCCACCATTCATTGGGATCCCGCAAAGCAAGAGGGCCAACCCTCCAATCCCATAACCTGGAGACAGCAGTCATCTGCTGCTTCTTACTCGAGGCAGCTCAGCTTTCAGGCCATGTAGGTAGAACAGTTCCTGGCATCTGCTACAGGTGAGTTGGGGGTCAAGTCCAGCTCACTTAGTGGAGTGTCCACACTGCATCTTCTAAAGGTATGGTGCGTGTCTTGTAAAGACAGAGTCTAAGGTCTCAGAAGTCCCTGGCACACAGACGGGGTCACCGTGCGCTGCATAGAAACTAGATCGAAAGCGCCCCATTCAGAACACAGTACCGGGTATAGTCTCCCTTTGAGGTCTATGGAAGTATTGTGAAGTGTTTTGATTTTTCCTGTGATAGGAGATTGCTCCACCCGGCTTGCTCACTAAGCGAAGTGATATTGCCTTCCAAGAACAGAAGATGCCCCCCACCCCCACCCCTGACTTGAATTTCCAGTAAGGTTCCCTGGTTACACGGAGTGCTTCCAGGGGGAACTCATCCCAAGCTGCCGGTTCCTGTGCCTCTGAGTAGCCCACAGTTGGGGCCCTTCAGACCTCCTCATTCCTCCCTTCGTGGGTGCTGGCTGGGCATCTGCGGCACCGGGCACTTCCTCAGGAGCTCAAGTCCGTGCCCTGGCTGAGCCTAGCCTGGCTCTCTCCCGGGGTGGAACAGATGGTCAGTGGGCAGCTTTGTCCAGTCTAGTTCAGGATAGCAGACTTTGTTCAAAGGGAGTCCCAGGAGGAGAGAGAGAAAGGCCCTTCAGGGGAGGAGAAGCACTCCCACCCCTGCCCTTCTTGGTTCTGGTTCAGCCACCACTCCTGTTTCCAGGGCCCGCAGCCTCTTCTCCCTGGAGCCAGGCAGAGACACCACTCTCCTCCCAGCTCTGCTGCGATCAGCTGGCATTTTCACAAAGAACTTCCATAAATACTACTGCAGAACAAAAGGGAAGTAATTACCAAAAATACAAACAACATGACAATAGTCCACTTTCCAAAGTACAGGTTTCCCAGCCTTTGATTCCACCCTGGAGCCCAAGAGGCTGCTCGGCCTTCTTGCCAGACTCAATGGCAGGGCTCCAGCTTCCCCAGCCTGGCTGCTGCCACTCAGCATGGCTCCTGCAGGTCAGAGCCAGGCCCAAGTCCTGACCCCTCCACTCTGGTTTCCTGTAAGAACTTGCCTCAGGCAATGAGCGGTGGGGCGGACCTATTAAAAGCTCACCAACTGCTCTGGATCAGAGGGCGGCCACCTTGAAACCATCTTCTGAAGGTTGGTGTGACTGCTCAAACACGGTGGTGGGGGCGCAGCAGTTTGTTCCCTGGGACCATGTGGGATCAGCAGACTCCTGTCTCGGGGTCATGGGGATTAGGGCCCATACAGTCCCTGCATGTACCCCTTCGTTAGGACATGCAGACTTGGGAGTTGTGGATGTCCATGAGAGAATGAGGAGGAGAAAGCAAAGACTAGTGGTCGAGTAGTCCCATAGAAAGACGCGGGGAAGCCATGCAGGGAGGAAAGAAGAGACGGTTTCAGAAACGATGGCTGCCTGATGGCCAGAGCCCTGTGCTTGGATTGCAGAAGACACTCTGATGCCTACGTCCTTTTAATTCCTTTGTCCTTTGTGCTTAAACGTTTGGGTTGTTTTTTTTAAAATAGTTTTGACATTTAATTCACACAATGGAATTCAACAGTTCAATCATGAACTGAAGAGTTGTACACTTGGCCCCACAATGATCATTTTAGAAGCTTGTCTTCTTTCTTCCGCTCACTGTTGCTCTTTCCCATTTTCCCCCAACCTTGCTGGCCAGGTCCCGAAGGAATTAGGAATCCAGTTATGGTGTCTATAGAGTTATCTATCCTGGATTTCATATAAGTAAAATCAAGAGACAGACAAACAAAACCTAACAAAAAATGACAAAATAAAACAGAAAAACTTCAATAGAAAAGAAAGTTAAAAATAAATATAAATAACAGATGAATTTTACATGGACCAAATGCAAGATCAAATGATAAAGCAGTGGTTCTCATTCTGGGGGCCTCAACCTTTTTGGGCGTCAAATGACCCTTTTATAGGGGACACCTATGCCCATTGTGTTTCCGATGGTCTTAGAAACTAAGACACCGCTCTTCTATCTTTCTCCAGGGAGATCCGCCCACATGCCCACATCCGAACACCCAGCCAGTCTGAAGACTGTTACCCATGCTACCCATACTTCATGACAAAATTTCATTTATTTGTCGTTAGAAATAAGTACGTCACATCCTATCATTACATATTGTTTCTGTGATGAAGCGCTATCCTTTAATCATGTTCAATTTGTTTTTGCTTTCATTTTATTGGGGGATCGTACAACTCTTATCACAAACCACACCTCCATCCATCGTGTCAAGCATATTTGTACACATGGTGCCATCAACTCAAAACACTTAAGCCCTTGATATCAGCTCATTTCCCCCCTTCCTCACTGCTCCCCCTTCCCTCATGAACTCTTGATAATTTGTAAATTATTATTTTGTCATATCTTACACTGTCTGACGTCTTCCTTTACCCACTTAATGCTCGATTTGTAATGAAAATACATCCTGCAAATCAGAGTTACATTATGATTCAGACTTGGACCTCACACCAGGGACGGGGACTTTTTGTGGGAAGCGGGGATCAGTGAACTCTTCCTCCAGCTTGAAGCTGTACCTCCAAGACGCCCCAGAAGAAATGCCTAGAGATCTACTTCTGAGAGCCCAAACACGAAAAACCCAGGGCAGGCACTGTTCTGTTTGCAGGCTGGGCGGCGGCGGCCTGGTTCTTCTGACGCCCCTTGGACTGTGATGTGCAGCAGTTTCTGGCAACTTCATCTTGATTGGGAGTCTCCCCTCCAGATGCGGCTCCCCAAGGGCAGGGCAGGCCCTGTCTCCCTTTTCCCCATCTTCCCTCTGCGCATCCTCAGTGTGCCCGGACCGGGGCGGAGGATCGTGGGGCGCCCGCCCTGCTGTCGTGCGCGGCCCTGTTCACAGAGGCAGGATCAGGCTCTCCCCAGCAGATCTAGAAATCCCGCTCCAGCCGTGGGACGGTGCGTGGTGTGGCTGCTGGTCAGGGCCCCTTCCTCTGGAGGGAGGGCACCCTGCCACCCTAAGCCGGCCGCCACAGCCCCCGGGGCAGCGGGTCCCAGGGCACCGCGGCCAACCCGCCCTTCGCCCCCCACCTCCCGGCCGCCTTCGGAGCCACCCCTTGCCCCGCCCCTCGCTTCGCCCCGCCCCGCCCCTCGTTGGCCAGCCCTTCTCTTCCCAGTCTGGCTGGCCGCCCCAGGCAGCTGAGAACGGGGCGCCTTCGATTTCTCTATCCAGTGTGAGGCGTAGCAATTTTCTGCTCTCCCGTAATTAGGGGAATTTTAAGCAAACTCCCTGGCGGACGATGACGGCAGTTCACTCCCGGTTCCTTCCTTTGATCCGGGAAGAATGAGAACGTTGCTGGAAGCCGCCTCGCCGGCGCGCGGCCGCGGGAGCCCGGCGTTTGGGCGCCCCCTGGAGGCGCTCAGCGGGAGTTTCGGCGTCCGTGTTCCCGGGCACGCCAGTCCCCCAGGTGGGGCCGAGTTCAAGTCCGGCTCCAGTCCGCGTGCTCCCGGACGCAGCTTGTCTGGCCTTGGGTCCGTGTCTGGGCCCAGGGTCAAACCGAGGCCGAAAACTTGGGTGAGAAGTAAAATTACAGGGTCACTTAAGTCCCTTTCCTAGGGCACGATAGTGGAAGGTGCCGTGAGCCCCGAGGGAACTCTCTCCCACGCATGCAGCATATGGGATGGTAAGCCTTGGGAGGGAGGTCTGGATGCCGCCCCTTCTCCACAGCAGCGTCCCCCAGAGCCCACCTGCCTGCCGTCATTCCATTTCCCTGTGTCCCCTCTGTGCCCTGAACACAGTGCTGGGTAATGGGAAGAGCACGCCCCCTAAAGGGAGGATTCTGGGTCTCCTGATTCCTGGCTATGTGGCTTTGAGCAACTGAACACCCCTCTCTGAATTTAACTCCTTACCTTCAAGAGTTGTTTTGGAGATTAACGAAGAAATGGACTAGAAGACCACTTGGCCCAGAGAGGTGCTCCCTCTTCCCTTCCCATCCACGACCCCCCTCTCCCTCCAAGTAAGCCCTGTCTCCCTCTGCCTAC
>PVJH01042400.1:0-14325 GCA_004026705.1 Nesogale talazaci
GGGCTTCTCTGGTCCTTTTTTGTTTTTAATGTAAGGGAGGTTGTATCACTGTTGTCCTTTGTGATGGACTTGATTCACTCTGTGATGTCTTCATGCTCCATCTAGACTGTAGCTGATACTGCAGGTTCAAGCTCACAGAGATGCTCTGCACAACAGAAGGAAACACTGCCCACTTGGGGCCATGCTCACTCGCCTGCTAGCTGGGCCCATCTTCACAGCTACTGGTCTACCCACCTCCTTGACTGTCTACTTCCTTTTCACCAACCCCCGATTTGACCACACTTGCTGTCCTTCTCCAGGGATGGATCTCTCGTGAAAGCATGCTCTGGTCTCCTGGCCACAGGGTGCTGAGCACCATCTCTCCTGCTGGGTGACAAGCACTCGGTGCATGTGTGCCCAGCAGACTGTGTCTACAGTCACCTGTTGGTAGGTGTGTTAGTCCTGGTCGACTAGAGAAACAAATTCATAAACACACATATGTATATAAGGGAGAGGTTTATATACAAGAGGAATGGAACACTGAGAAAGCATCCCAACCCAGTCCAATCCAAGTCCATAAGTCCAATATTATCACATATGTCTGATACCAATCCATAGGTCTTCTTCAGACTCATGAAGCACATGCAATGATGCCTGGATAACCCACAGGCCTGTGGGTGCAGAGTCTTGTGCATTCAGTGGTGGTAGAAGCATCTCAGCACTGACAGGGGTCTCTCGGTAGTTCCTCAAGCATCTCAGCACTGGCAGGAGTCTCCATGTGGTTTTTCCGGCTTCAGAGGGTCTGGTTCCATCAGGGTAAGCCCACATGGCTTCTCCTCTGAGATGTTTTGCAGGGAGCCCGCCTTTTGTCTTGTCAGTAAAGCATCTCCAAGCGACTGAGTCTATAGTCTCTCACCTGTATGGGGGGAAATATCAAGAGATTTCCCAGAATTCTCAGAGAAAGCCATGTCCACACAGAGGTCTTATTGGCAGGCTAGCCTCCACCCCATACACTCCCAATCATGAAACTGACATCACAGTACATGACTGCCACAGTAGGGATTTGAATTGTCTGCATCTTTCAGTCTTTGTAAACAGCGGTGTGCACATCTCTTACCGAGTCTGTTTTCAAGTTTTGGGGTACATACCTAGCAGTGAAACTGTTTGGCCCTATGGGAGTTTTTTTTGTTTTTTTTTTTTAGGAACGACCATAGTGCTTTTCATGGGTGGCACTAGCTTGCTTTCTCACCGGCAATGGATAAGGATTCCAAATGCCCCCTCTCTCTTCTAATGTGTTCTTCTCTTTTTAAGTCTTAACCATCTTGAGCACGGAATGGCACATCAGTGTCCGTCCCCCCCCAAGGTGACAAGACGTCCCACTTTGTGTGTGTGTGTGTGTGTGTGTGTGTGGCATCACTGCCCTGTTGGGAGTAGGAAGATTTTTTTTTTCTCATATCACTGCCCTGGTGAGAATAGGAAGTCCAGCCTTGCTCCTGGAGAACTGCTGCTGGATTTGAACTGTCAACCCTGTGGGTCGCAGCCCAGCACACAACCACTGCGCCACCAGGGCTTACCTGTTTTTTTCCCCAGTGTTTTCTTATTTGCATCTTTCTGATGACTGATGATGGTGAGCACCTTTAACTACAGTTAGCTTGCACTTGAATATCCTCTTTGGTAAAATGTCCATTCAAGTTTTTTGCTCATTTTATGATGGGATTATTAGTCTTTTTGTTGTTAAATTGTTGAAGTTATATATATACATATACATACATGTATTATTGTCAGACACATGGTTTCAGAAGCTACTCACCCAGTTGGTAACTTGCTTTTCTTATTTTTTTTAAAAAACAGTTTTATTGGGAATAACCCACACATCATACAACTCAATAGTTCATCCATGTGTCTTTATTTTTCTTTTGATAATGTCTTCTGATTAAAAATGGTTTTGGGGTTTTATAAGGTTCCATTGATTTAATTTGACTTCAGCTGTTTTGACTTTCGGTCATCGTGTGAGATAATCCACCCCGGAAAGCAAGGCCTGCAGCACTGTGTCTGCTTATTCGTCCTTCTGGGAATTTTATAGTTTGGGTTTGTGCAGTCAGGTCCTTCGTCCATTCTGAATTTGTTTCTCGGCATGGTGTGCAAGAGGATCTGATTTCATTTTCCTGCATGGAAAAATACAATTTTTTGTCATCATCATTTATTGAAGAAACTCTTTTTGGCTCCTTGAAGGGACCGGACCCCTCTGTGCTGAAAATCAGTGGAGAGTAGCTATGTGTGTTTCTCTCTGGACTCTCAGTTCTCATCCATTGGTCTAGGAGTCTGCTGTTATATCAGTACTGGGCTGTTTTTAAAACTATTACTAAATATTTTTATTGGGGTTCTTACAGTTCTTATCACAATCCATGCATTCATCCATTGTGTTAAGCACATATATCGCCACCATCATTTTCAAAGCATTTTCTTTCTGCTGGAGCCCTTGATATCAGCAGCTTGCTCATGAGCTTGCCTCCCACGCAGAGGCACAGTGGTCTTCATGGAGTATCTTGGAGGCTTTGCTTAGCATACAGGTCTGGTGAAAGGATATAACAATTCCATTGATGTACTGCTACAGCTGTGTTTGAATGAGCTTCTTTCTGCTCTTGAATTTTACAGATGTGTGATATTCACGGTGCTGTGAGGTAAGTCCCACATCCCACTGGACTGCCTTGCTATGGAATGGGTACAGATATCGATCCCTTCCAGCTGGCTATCCAGGTAGCTGTCGTTTCAGATTTCTCCGCAGGGTGGAATCCACCCTCTTGGTGTTCATTCCTTTATTGAAACGTGTCTGATGATCTTCTGTCGGTTCCTGGAGGGTTGTTTCTCACCGGTGCTTCTCATGTACTTTGGACTTCTTTCACAGGGTCTTGATTTTATACCACCTTCTGAAACACCAAGTCAGGGGACTATCCTAGCTTTCCCACGTGATGAAAATGCATCCTGGGGGCTGAGACAGAGGGAAAGTAGACACATGATTCCCTTTTGTAATTCTATGGGATTCCTGGGCCTTTTACAGTTTATGCCTCCCACACCATTCTGTAACTGAGTGGTCTAGAAGGGATGGATTTTTTAAAATGTGCACCAGAAATAGGCAGCCGCCAGGAAGAGCAGCATCTTGGTCACCACCTTGGAGCTGCTCAGTGTCTAGGTGAATGGACTATGGAAGCAGAGGTCCAGCATAGCACTTGAGGTGAGCAGTAAGGGTAAAGGGTGAGCACAGAGAGGAAGAAGACTTATTGTGTTAGTCTGAGTAGACTCAAGAAACAAATCTGCAGAAGCTCATATATGTATAAAACAGTTTTATATAAATGTATATCAAGAAAGCATCCCAACTCAGTACTGTATATGCCCATAAGTTAAACATTAGCCCATATATCCAATAGCCATCTACAAAGTTCTCCTCAATCTCACAAAGCACACACAATGATGCCAACTGCAGGAGGAAAGCGGAATCAGTGAGCGTGTAAGCATATCAGCGCTGACAGGGGTCTCCACGTGGCTTCTCCAGCACCCAGGGCTGTATGAGGATAGGGCCATGTGGCTTCTTCTCAGGGTTGTCTTGCAGGAAGTGAGCCTTGTCAGCTGAAGTAGGGAACTGGCTAAGGCAGCTGCACCCTGGTCCGACCATCAGAAAAGAAAGTAAGAGACCTGAGAAACAGAAAGGCGAGGTTCCCTGAGCCATTTTTCTCTCATTCCTTCGATTAATCCCACATATGTTTGTCAGCCAGGTTGGCACAATAAATCTTAACTCTCTCACCTGAGTCCTGTCTGTCGTGGCAGAAGTGGTCCTTGACCCTGTGGTTCATCATCACGGCGGGTGAACATTGCCCTAGGAGTTAGAGCTCTCCATCTGGAATCGCTGGCAACGGTGAGGGGATGATTTCAGTGGAGGGGCGAAGTCGGAAAGCGAGGTTCAAGAATTATTGATAAACTGGAAGCGAACCCAGAGCTCTCCTCTCAGTCACAGCTCCAGGGCAAGGTCCCTGGAGAACATTTGGTCCAGGTGTTGTGACCTCTGTCCTTGTATTCCTTCCCAGTATGACCGTCTGCTCCTGATCCCTGGCAGGGCCTTCTGCCACCACAGTCCATGCACCTCGAAATACGTTTTCCCCATTGCCATCAGACTTTGTCTCCAAACTCGAGTGCCATCCAGCTGGGCCGCAGACTGCGGCTGTGTTGGCTGCATGTTCTATTCCACACATCCGTGAGCGCCTCTTCCTGAGAAGAATTTCACAAGGACTGCACACACCAGCTGGCTAATCACACACCAGGAGCTGAGTCTCATCATGACCTCATCAGAATGCAGACAGGGAATTATCTAACAACGTACTCCAGTGTGCGGGGTGCAGCGGGCGTTTTGGGGCCAACGTGTTTTTCATCCTTGCCATGTGTTCTTGTAAAGAGGGTTCAGGGATAGGGCTGAGCCCCGGTGGCATAAGTGGTTGAGTGTGGGACTGCAGCTTGCGGGCTTGGCGGTTCAAATCCAGCGGCGGCTCTCAGGAGCAGCACTGGGTAGCGCCCATGACCACCAGAGGCAGTGATGCCAAAAAAGACAAATAACAAAAAAAGAGGGTTTCAGGGGTAAGAGCATGGAATGTGTTTTATGCATCGCCAGTCGCAGCGATTTGGGTGGCAGGTGGGGGGGGCTTTCATTCCTTCTTTCATGTGGACCCCGAGTCCCACCTCATTTCATTTTCCCAGCCTGGAAGACCTATATTTCTTGCAGCACAGATTTGTGGATAAGGAGCTCCTCTATTTCACCTCCAGTTTTAATAGATACTTTTGCTGGGTAAAAAAATTCTAGGCTGCTATTTTATTTTTAATATACATATTTTTTGGGGGCATCACTGCCCTCTGGTGGGAGTGGGAGGCCCAGCATTGTTCCTGGAGAGCTGCTGCTGGATTTGAACCGCCAAGCCAGTGGGCCACAGTCCCACACACAACCACTACACCACCGGGGCTCAGCCCTATTTTTAATATTTTTATTGGGGGCTCTTACACCTATTACAACATTCCATACATTATCTGTATCAAACACATTTGCACACAAGTTGCCACATTCATTTCCAAACGTTTTCCACTTGAGCCTTTTGTATAAGTTCCTCTTTCCCCTCTCCCCCTTTTTTAAGGAATCATTTTATTGGGTACTCATACACCTCCCCTCATGATCCATACATACATCAATTGTATGCAGGCCTCACTTACACACTTGTTGCCATCATCACTCAGAAAACAGAGCCTCCAGCTCTACCTCCCCATATTTCCCTTCCTCCCTTCCCCCCATGAACCTTTAATAATTTACAAATTGTTTTTGCTTTTTCATATCATACACTGTCCAATGTGTTCCTTCATTCACTTCCTTGTTGGCCATGCACCAGAGAGGAGGTTATATGTAGTACCCTGAAATTAGTTCCCCCTTTCTACTCCACCATTCCTCCACCATTCCATCACCACGCCCTTCACTTGTCCTGTGGGAATATCTATCCTAAATTTCCCATGTTTCCGACTCCAGTGTACATCCCCTGATCTAGCCTGACGTGTCTGGTAGAACTGGGAGCATGATAGTGGGTGGAAGGAAGCATTTGAGAACTAGAGGAAAGATGCATATTTCGTTGTTACTACACTGTACTTTAACTGGCTCATCTCCTCCCTGCAACCCCTCTGTAAGAGGATGTCACTTTACCTATTGATGGACTTTGGGTCCCCAATCTGTACTCCCCCTCATTTATAATGATATAATTTTAGTTTTTTGATGCCTGACACCGGATCTCTTCAACACCTCGTGGTCACACAGGCTGGTGTGCTTCTTCCTTGTGGGCTTTGTTGCTTCTGAGCTGGGTGGCCGCTTGTTTATTCAAGCCTTTAAGACCCCAGATGCATGGGGTTGGCTTACTTCTCACAAATCAAAAAAAAAAAGGGAGAACCCCACCCCATCCCAGAAAAGATGTAACTACTGACACAACATATGTATG
The DNA here is from genome assembly GCA_004026705.1 of Nesogale talazaci. Classification (NCBI taxonomy): domain Eukaryota; kingdom Metazoa; phylum Chordata; class Mammalia; order Afrosoricida; family Tenrecidae; genus Nesogale; species Nesogale talazaci. The sequence continues at coordinate 5,994 of PVJH01042400.1, forward strand.
TATGTATGTATGTATGTATACATTATAATGAATGCTGTATGAGTCCCCAATAAAATGAATTAAAAAAAAAAAAAAAGACCCCAGATGCTACATCTTTTGATAGCTGGGCACCATCAGCTTTGCTTATGCACATGTTTGTCTTCAGTGATCATGTCGGGATGGTGAGCATCATGGAATTAGGCTGTAATTTTTGTTAGTTTTTATTCCATATTTTCACAATGCTACTTTACTCTTCTTGTTTGTTTGTTTGTTTGTAACTTCTTTTGGGTGAGAAGTCTGATCCACTCCTGTCTTGGTTCTTTTGTATCTCATGTGTCCTTTTGTTTTTTAAAGACTTCTCTTTATCACTAGCTGTTACCAATTTAATTATGAAGTGTCTTGGTATATGTTTTCTTCATATTTCTTTTGCTTGGGGTTCATAGAGGTCCTTGAATCTGTGAGTTTCTAGTTTTCATCAAATGTGGGAAAATTTCACCTATTCTTTCTTCAAATATGCGTTCTTACCTTCTTCAAAGATTTCAGTTACCTCTTTCAGGCTGCTTGAAGTTGTCCCATACTTCATGGATTATCTGTTTATTTTTTCTCTTTTTCTTTTCGATGGTGTCCAACCCCTGTCTCCAAACCCCAAATCTCTCCTCCCTACCCAGTCCTCCGTGATAACTCATCTGCTGTTAATCCAATACTGTGTCATTTTTCATCTCAGACACTGTACTTTTCCCACCTCAAGATGCCTAGTTTGAGTCTTTCTCTGTCTCTTAATATATATATACACACATATATACATATACACACACACATATATATTCTATGTCTTTACCGAACATGCTCTTAAGTGCTTCTTGGACATGTAGCATACGGTGATTTTGAGTATTTAAATGGCCTTTATGACCTGTCACTTCTGAATCCATTTTATTGATTGTTTTTCTCTTCACTATGGGTTATATTGTACATATTCTTTACATGACAGGTAGATACCAGGCCTTGTGAATTAAATTTTTTTAAATTAAAAGATCATCTTATTGGAGACTCTTACAGCTCTTATAGCAATCCATACCTCAATTGGATCAAGCATATTTGTACATATGTTGCCATCATCATTTTTTAAACATCGACATCCTCTTTGAACAGTCACTGTGAAGTTTGCCTTATTTGCTGCTGAATATTTCTGTGTTTCTATAAATACTCTTGAGCCTTGAGCCTTCTTTTGGGATGCAGTTAAATTACTTAGGAGTGATATGGTCTTTTCTGGCCTTGCTTTTAAACTTTGTTGGCTAGAGCAGTATTAATCCAGAACTAATTATTTCCCCTTACTGATGTAAACCTCTTTTGAGACTCCGTTAACACCCCATGAAGTAGGAGGTCTTCTTACTTTGGTTGTGAGGACAGAAACTATTCCATTCCTCAGGCAAGCTTCAAAGATTTTCTGCCTTTAGCTCTTTTGAGCAGTTCTCCCCCAAGTCTTCACACACGGGAACTCATCAGCACACTTGGAGATTTGATGGGATCTCTGCTGATCTTTGACTCTCTCTCGCTCTCTCCTCTGTTATTTCCAGCCCTCCGTCACTTCTCCCATCTCGCTGCTCTGACCGCCCTAAACTCCTTACCCCAGGGACTTGGCCTTGGCCTGGGTTTCCCCACACTTCTGAAAAGTTTGTGGAGTGCACCTTGTTTATTTTCTGCTTCTTTGGGCTCACTGGCCTTCATGACCCAATACCCAATATCTCGAGGACCATTGTTTTATTTATTGTGCCCAGTCTTTTAGTTATTTTAGGTGTGAAGGAAAATCCGGTCTCTGTTTTTCTACCGTGCCTGGAATCCGAAGTCTATATTGTTCTTTAACTCTGAAAAATCCTCATGAAGGCCTCTGGAATGCAAGCTGATGCCAAGCCAAGTTGAAGGTTATCAGGCCAGGAGACGCAAAAAGGCTTCTAGTGTCACTGCAAGGACACTGAGCCCTCCGAGGAGTGAGAGGCCATGGTGAGTTTTTCCTTCCGGACTCTTACCAGTTCTTTGGATTCAACGAACTAACTCTTCTTTCTTCAGGGCATATGGGTGGTGTCTTTCCCACTTCGGAGCAATGTCTCGCAGCTCACATTTGAACCCTTGCTTTTTCAATTTGGCTCCCACTTAGACCCTGTATATATATATATATATACACACACACATACATATATACACACACACATATATATGTCACCCAAAGCTTGCACACAAACTGCTTGCAAGCAGTTTCCCAGTGGTGTCTACAACAGCCAGCACCGGCTCCTGTGGAGAACCACTGACCCAAAGATACTGCATTTTGCCTTCAAGATGACTTGCAGGCAAACGTATCAAAAGCAAATCCTTCCTGAAAAAAACAAGGGTGAATAACATGACACTGGTTAAATAACATTCCAGCTGGTTGAATTTAGGACAAGAAAAAAACCAACAAAACATGACCCAAGAAATTTTTCTGGCTTCGAGCCCAGGTCATTTTTCCTTTAAGAGTGAATCAGGTGCATTTTCATTTATGCGGAACAGTTGGTGTCCCAGCATCTGATTCTGGGACGGAGGGGTCAACAATGAGGGCCTTGCTAAAGCCAATGGACACCTCTCGGCGATGAACACACCTGACCCCGCGACAGTGTTTGATACTGTTGACTATGACTCCCTCTTGTGACAGTCTCTGTTCCTGGGCTTCCCTGACTCTGTCCTGGCTTCTCTGTCCTCTGCCTGTCTTTTCAGGTGGCATGAGCTCATGGTTCTGCCCCGAGTCCTCTTCTCATACCGGACTTTCTTCTCCAGGTCCGGGATGTTTCTATGGAGTCTATCTTTCTAACTCAGGCCATTTTTATCCTGAGCTTCGGTTTGGTATAACCTACCAGATTGTACACCTGACATGTTCACGTTGATGGCACCCAGGTAACTCAACCTCAGCACACTCACAGTCTGACTCATCAGCTCTCCAACTCACTTCTCTGTGGACGTCACGAGAACGCTGCCTCCCATGGTCGCCAGCTCAGGAAAAAGCCATTGAAATAACACCCCTCTCTCAAGCCATCCTATTCCATCCACATCCTGCTGATTGGGCCTCTTTTTAGCCTGACTGCAGCTGCATTAGTTTGGGCCATTGTTGCCTTTCTCCTGGACTGCTAAAGTATATTTCTCCTAACAGTGCTTTCTCCTTTTGCCCTCTTGCTTCCCCCCAATACCTACCTTCTTTAAATCACTGGCCAGAGTGATTTAAAACAAAAACAGCAAACCAAGAAGCAAAGCCTGTTGAGACATTGCTTAAAATCTTTCGATGAGTGACTGTCCCAGAGTAAAGTCCAAGTTCCTTGTAATGGCACTTGACGCACGTTTGCTCTAACTCCACCCCCAATATATATTCTCCCATATGACTCCCTCCCTAACATTCTAAGTGCCTTGCCACGATGCTGGTTGTTGAGTTCCTCAAATATGCGACTCTCTCTCCCGGCCTCTCTTCCTCTCCTTTTCCAGCCTCTGCATGTTGCATTTTTTCTGTCTGTCACCTTCCACTACTACCACGGCCTGGCTAAGTCATCCCACACATCACCGACTCTGGGATTTTTTTCCTCTGACTCCCTTTATCCTCCAGACCTCCCACTCCCTCAACTCACCCCCAAGCTCACAGCCACACGGTGACTCCTGACGCATTGTCAGTGGTCTCCTCGGCCAGCACTGCTTCTATTGTCACACTTCTCCAGTCTCCCAGGAGATTGGAAGCTTCTTGTCCAGGCCCGTGGCACCAGCACCCAGTAAGGTCTCAGCACAGAATAGGTGCTTAGCAAACATTTGCTGAATGTGGATGTGTCAGCCACCGTGGAAGTCTCAAAGTCTGAAATCTAGGGGTTGGGATGTGAAAGAGGGCATTTTTTACACTGCTTCTTCAGATGCAAGTTAGATTTTTGTCTCCTCAACTGTTTCTTGACTCGTTTAGCAACTGGATTCAGCTAATGCTTCTGAACTTTAATGGCCTCATTATAAATCCAGAGGTTTGAACTTCCTAAAGGCAAATAATTGGGGGTGGGGGGTGGGAGTGGGGGAGTGGGGAGACAACAAGGGAGACTCACTGCCATCAAGTTGATTCCCTCCTGCGATGATGGCGCAGCCCTGGCTCCGTGTCGTGCTGCAGGCGACAAGGCCAGCAGTTCTAAACACCAGCTGCTCTGCTGTGCAAGGACCAGGCTCTCAGCTCCTGTGAAGAGTTCAAGTTTCCAGAGCCCACAGGGGTCTTTCTACCGAGCGCCACAGGGCCACTGTGAGAAAGACTGGAAGCACATCGTTTAAACATGTAAGATGTTTTCTTTGGTTACTAGTATTTCATGCATTAATCAATTACACTTTCTGTCTTATTCATGCCCTGTGTCCATTTTTCCTTTGAAACATTTTGATTTTGTTTTTGTTTTTGGGGCATCACTTCCCTCTAGTGATGGGAGTAGGAGGCCCAGCCTTGCTGCTGGATTTGAACCTCCAACCCAGGGAGCGCACAACCACTACGCCACCGGGGCTCAGCCCTCAATTTTTTCTTTTAAAAACTGATTTGGAGGCTGAGCCCCGGTGGCATAGTGGTTGTGCGTGGGACTGCGGCCCACTGGGTGGGAGGTTCAAATCCAGCAGCAAGGCTGGGCCTCCTACTCCCACCACCAGAGGGCAGTGATGCCCCCAAAACAAAACAAAAAAACAAAAAATATTGATTTGGGTGGTTGGTAAGTGCCAGGGAATCTTCCCATCCATACTGCTACTGACAGCGACCCCAGGAAACAGAGTAAGAATTTCTGATGGATTTTCTAGGCTGTAATTTTTAACAGACATAGGTCAAGTCTTGCTCCGTTGGAACTGCTCAGTGGATCTGAGCTCTGTATGAATATACATGTATATATATTTAGATACATAGAATATGTGTATATTTATAAACAAAATATTTATGGATTTTATAATTTTTCATATATTTTAATATGCCTTATGAATATTTAAAACTCATCTTTCAATTTAAAAATTAAAATTTTGTGGCCCTAGAAACATTCAATTTTTGTGTAGTTTTTTTTTAAATAACTTCTGGGCTGAGCCCTGGTGACATAGTGGTTGTGTGCGGGACTGCGGCCCACAGGGTTGGCGGTTCAAATCCAGCAGCAGCTCTCCAGGAGCAAGGTTGGGCCTTCCAGTCCTACCAGAGGGCAGTGATGCCCCCCTCTCAAAATAACTTCTATTTTTGGTTTTATGCCTTTTTCTTCCTGGGAACAGAAAAATTCACATTTTTCCTCACCTGGTACTTTCTTTTTTGTGTACATCACTGACCCTTGGTGGGAGTAGGAAGCCCAGCCTTGCTCCTGGAGAGCTGCTGCTGGATTTGAACTGCCAACCCTGTGGGCCACAGTCTTGCACACAACCACTATACCACTGGGGCTCAGCCCCACCTGGTACTTTCTTACTGTAGTGTTTTACTGTGTAATTTTACATAGAATTTATTCAGGTGCTTACTTTTTTTAATTGGGAGAGTAATGTGTGTTAAAAACTTTACAGGAAGATAAAGTGCATAAAGTAAGACCTGAAGTACTCATGTCTTTTATATATTTTTTATACTATCTTTCACTTTACAGGGAAAATAATTTCGTATTTGGTTTTCTTCTTTTCACTATGGTTTCTAGGGTCCATATGATGTTAAAATCTTTTCAATCTAAGTTATGAAACATTTTAATATTCTAGTACTTCTTTTGCTTTAGTCCATGTGGAATTTAGAGAATAGATCTGTTACTTCAGCCTTTATTATATATATATATATATATATATATACACACACACACATATACATATTTTTTCCAAAGAGGTATACCTATCTCAAAATAATTTTGAGATTTTCACTGATTTATAATGTCATCTGCATCTATGTTAATTTTACACTCATATAGGAAACCTTGTTTTAAAAGGTTCTATCACACTTCATCCACATATTATATAATTCGATCGTTCAATCTTATCAAGATCATTTTGTGATATTAAGGCAGCAGACAGACATTGGACCTCCACTCAAGTACTTCCTCAATGCAAGAACACTTTGTTCTATTAAATTGGCATTCCTTGATGCTCACATCCCCGACACAATCAATGAAGACAAAGGTGTGCACAAGCAAATGTGGTGAAGAAAGCTGATGGTACCTAGCTATCAAAGATATATCATCGGGGTCTTAAATGCTTGAAAATAAATAAGCGGCCATGTAACTCAGAATCAGCAAAGCCCACAGGGAAGAAGCACACCAGCATGTGTGACCCAAAGGTTATCAAAGGAACAAGTTATCAGGCATCAAGAACAAAAATGGTATCATGGCATGCCCACCTTCCTGATAGGATCGCTGAAGACAAAGGTGTGCATGAGTAAATGTGGTGAAGAAAACTGATGGTACCCGGCTATCAAAAGATACAGTGTCTGGGGTTTTAGAGGCTTGAAGATAAACAAGCAGCCATCTATCTCAGAAGCAATGAAGTCCACATGAAAGAAGCACACCAGCTGGAGGAACCACGACGTGTCAAAGAGATCAGGTATTGGGCATCAAAGAACTAAATATTATATCATTATAAATGAGGGAGAGTGCAGATTGGGGGCCCAAGGTCCATCCGTAGGGAAAGTGACATTCTATTTCAGAAGAGTCATGGGAAGAAGATGAGTCAGTCCGGGCACAGTGTAGCAATGATGAAATAGACAACTTTCCTCTAGTTCCTCCCTCCCACTCCAAATTCTGCCTTACAAATCTGGCTAGATCAGAGGATGTACATTGGTAAAGATAGAAACCGGAAACATGGGGTATCCAGGACAGGTGACCCCTTTAGGACCTGTGGGGAGAGCTCCGGGAGGATGGAGGGAGGGTGGAGTAGAAAGGGGGAACTGATTATAAGGATCTACATATAACCTCCTCCCTGGGGTGTGAACAATGGGGAAGAGAGTGAAGGGAGACAACAGACAAGGCAAAATTATAATAGTTTACAAATTATCAAGGGTCCATGAGGGAGGGAGTGCGGGGAAGAGGTGGAAAAAGCCCAATACCAGGGGCTTAAGTGGAAAAAAAATGTTTTGAGAATGATAATGACATCGAAGATACAAATGTGCTTTGCATACAATGGATGGATTATGTTAAGAGTTGTATAAGCCCCCAATAAGATGATTTAAAAAAATAAAAAAGGTCAGTTTGTACAATCTTTACCACAGTCCATTGTAGAACATCTTCTTTTTCTCCATACTCATTGTTATTCATGTAATTTTCTTTATTCCTTTTTTATTAAATCATATTACAGATCTTATCACAATTCATACATTAATTGTACAAGCACATTTGTATATATGTTGCCATCATAATTTCCAAAACATTTTCTTTCTACTTGAGCCCTTGTTATCAGTTCCTCTTTTTCCCCCTCACTCCTCCACATCCCCCCACCCTTGATAAATTATAAATAAGTTTAATTTTCATATTTTACACCATTCACTATCTCCCTCCACCCACATTTTTTCTATTGCTCATCCCCCTGAGGGGGGTGTTATGCATGAATCATTGCGATTGGTTCCCTCTTTTCCCTTCCTCTCCACCCACCTTCCCCCTACCCTCATGGTATTGCTACTCCCATTATTGTTCACAAGGGGTTCATCTGTGCCGGATTCTGTGTGTCAGAGCTTCTATGCGTACCAGTGTACATGCTCCAGTCTAGCTGGATGTGTAAGATAGAACTGGGGTCATGATAGTGGGGGCGGGGTGTGGCGTGAGGAAGCGTTAAAAAGCTAGAGGAATGTTGTTGGTGCTAAACTGCACTCTTTGCGGCCCTTCTGTGAGGGGATGTCCAATTGTCTATAGACCCCCCTTGTTTGCAACGAAATGGTGTTTGTTTTGGGTCTTCTGATGCCTGATGCCTGATCCTGTAGACACCCTGTGATCACACAGGCTGGTGTGCTTCTTCCATGTGGGCTTTGTTGCTTCCCTGATCGATGGCCGCTTTCTAAATGTCAAGCCTTTTAAGACCCCAGAGGCTATATCCTTAATATCCGGGTGCCATCAGCTTTCTTTGCCACATGAGCTTCTGCAATGCACTCATTTTTACAGGAGATTGTTTCTGGTGCACAGTGGGTACGCGCGGGCTGTGATACTCGAGGGTGGCATTTTGAGACCCCCCAGCTGCTCCTAAGAGAAAGATGGAACTTTCCATTCCTGTACAGACGTCCAGACTCAGAAACTCGCAGAGGCCGTTCTGCCTTGTCTGGTAGGGTCACTAGGGGTCGGGATGGACTCCAAGGCAGGGAGGTCGCACTATATGACTTAAATGAATTCTGCCTCTTTTTCCCTTCCAGAAA
>PVJH01042401.1:0-14330 GCA_004026705.1 Nesogale talazaci
CCCCCCCCCCCCCCCCCCCACTTGGTTTTTGTAGCTCTCTCACTTCAGCCGATTGCTGGCGCTGGAAGAGTTTATTCTGCTGGCCAGCGGAACAGAGACTATTGAAAATGACACCTTCAACACTCTGAGTACATTGAAGACCTTGGAACTCTGGAAAAACAAGCTACAGCAAGTCCCCACGGTGCTCCCGGCCAGCCTGGAAGTGCTCAAACTCAGTGATAATTCAATAGGTGTCTTACGTGCATCGGATTTTGCAGGGCTGAAGAAATTGAAAGTCCTTGAACTAAAAAACAACCTCATCTCTTCTCTTGCTCCCAGCATGCTCTCCTCTCTTGTCAGTTTGCAAAGCTTGGTGTTGGACGGCAACAACATGGAATCTGTGGCCGGGCCCCTGGCGCTTCCTCACCTGAAACGGATGAGTATGGAGAATAACAGACTGCGTCTGGTACCAGGGAGCTTCTTCGTTTTCCTTCAGTCTTTGCAGTTTCTGAGTTTCAGTGGTAACTTACTGACTAAAATTCCTGCTAATCTGCCCAAATCCTTGCTGTCTTTAAAGCTGGAGAGAAATCAGCTCAAAGTGGTGAGATTTCGAGACCTTAAACATTTGGAGAATCTGTCGCACCTTTACCTGTCCGAAAACTCACTGTCTTCCATCGAGGGGGCCCAGTTCCTTGCCAATTTAACGACTCTCGAGTTGTCTCAAAACCAACTTCAAATGTTGCCCCTTCGACTACCAGCAAGGTTACAAAAACTTGACTGTAGCAATAATCTGATTCAGAGGGTGACCGTGCAAGACTTCCAGGACCTCCGAGACTTGAAACATTTATTTCTGGACAACAACATTGTCAGCTCGTTCGAAGCCGGAGCCCTGCAAAAGTGTTCTCAGCTCTCCAACCTGGCCCTGGAACAGAACCTGCTGTTGTCCATACCACTGAGGCAAGTATGCAGTGTCCTTTCTTGTAGTTTCTAAAAGCAGTCCCCGAGCGGGCAGCAACGAACCACAGCACGCATGCTAGAAACCAAGCCAGACTGACCACATTTAAGTGGTCTGATTAGGGCCATCCAGAGGTACTGGGGATGGAAGTTTCAAACAGAGCTTTGAAATCTCCAGCCCTCAAGCTGGTGCTTGCATGAAATTTATCTTGTCTGTGCGACAATCGGCCAACAGGTGCATATCTGAAAATATCCAACACAGCTTGGAGGGAGTGTACTAGCAATAAGAATACAGGGATATTCCTTCCTTCATGAAAACTACTCACGTTTCTCTGCTTTCTTTCTCTCCTTGTAAAAAGGACGCTTTCATTTTTTATTAGATTTGTCACAAGGCACATGCTTGTTGCTGTGAGGCACTGTCGAGAGAGGTGTGGCCCATAGTGACCTGACACACAGCAGAAGGGAACACTGCCCGGTTCTGATGCAGCCTCACAGTTGTTCCTAGGTCCGAGCCCATTGCTGCAGCGCTGTGTCCGTCCATCTCATTGAGAGCCTTCCTCTTTTGTGCTGCCCCTTCCCTTTACCAAGTAGGATGTCCTTCTCCAGGGATGGTCTCTCCGGACACTGTGTCCTAAGTCTGTGAGATGAAGTCCTGCCAACCTTGCTTCCCAGGCGCACTGGGGCTGCACTGTTTCTAAGACAGATGTGCTTGTCCTTTTAGCAGTCCACCACAGTTTCTCTGGCACCACAATTCAAATGCATCGATTCTTCTACTGTTTTCCTTTTTCAGGGTCTGACTCTCACATGCATAGAAAGCAATGGAAAGTGCCATCGTTTCAGCCAAGCGTACCTTCGTATCAAAGTGACATCCTTACTTTTCAATCTTTTTTTTTTTTTTTGCATCACTGCCCTCTGGTGGTTGTGGGAGCTACCCAGCCTTGCTGCGGCTGGATTTGAACTCAACAACTACGCCACTGGGGCTTAGCTACTTTTCAATCTTTCAAAACATCTTGAGCAGCAGATTTACCTAAATCAACTTGTCTTTTGATCTTTTTGACTTCATTGCTTCATTGAGCATTGACTGTGGATACAAGCAAGACACGCTCCTTGACAACTGCAACCCTTTCTTTATTTATCGTGATGCTACCTATTGGTACAGTTGAGAGGATTTGGACCTTGTTTACAGTGAGTCATAATCCATACTGAAGGCTACAATCCTTGATCTTCACCATTAAATGGGTCAAGTTCCTCATTTTCAACAAGCAAGGTTGTATCAGCATACCGCAGGTTGTTATTAAGGCTTCTTACAATTCTGGTGTCGCCTTCTTCTTCATATAAAGTAACTTCTCTGATTACTTGCTTGAATAGGTAGGGTGACAGGACACAAGCCTGATGCACCCCTCACCTGTTTGAGACTTTGCAGTATTCCCTTTCTCTGTTCATACACCTGCCTCTGGATCCATGTACAAGTTCTTCATGAGCACAAAGAAGTGTTCAGGAATTCCCATTCTTCTCGAGGTTATCCATAGTTTGTTAGGGCCCACACAGTTGAATGCCTTGGCATAGTGAATAAAAAAGAAGCAGATATTTTTTTCTGGGGTTCTCTGCTTTCAGACAAGCTCCATCCATCACCAGCAATGATAATCCTTGTTCTGTGTCCTTTTCTGAATGCAGTCTGAACCTCTGGCATTTTCCTGTCAATGTACCATTACAATCATTGTTGGGGGATCTTCAGCAAAATTGTATTTGCATATGGTGTTGCTCTAGAGTTGGGCGTTGTGTTGGATAACCTTCTTTTGGAATGGGCACACATATGGATCCCTTCCCATCGGCGGGCCACATATTGCCTTCCAAATTTCCTGGTGTACATGAGTGAGTGCATCCAGTGCTTCATCAGCTGGCTGAAACATTTCAATTAGTCTTCCATCAATTCCTGGAGCCTTGTTTTTGGCCGTCTTCGGTGCAGCTAGAAAGACTTCCTTCAGCACCATAGCTTGTTACTCGTATACTACTTCCTGAATTGGTAGGGTGCTGACTAGTTCATTTTTGGTACAGTGACTCTGTGTATTCTTCTTAATTAGTTGAGATACATATATATTCTGTATTTTATAATACATATATCATTCTGTATTTTATTTATTTATTTTTTTGCGGGGGGGGGCATCACTGCTCTCCGGTGGTGGGAGTTGGAGGCCCAGCCCCACTGCTGGAATTGAACCTCCGTCCCAGTGGGCCGCAGTCCCGCGCACAACCACTACGCCACCGGGGCTCAGCCCCATTCTGTATTTTAATCACACCAGATAGAATTGTACAATTGCTACCACAATCCATTTCCAAATAATCTTTTTCTACATGGACTCCTTGGTCTCACCACCGTCTACCCTTCACCATCCCTGTACCCCACTTCCCCCAAACCCCTTATTCTGCTTATTGTCCCTCTAGGTTCATCAGTCCTGGGTTTCAGATGCTGAAAAATGAAAACGCCTATAACACAGCTTCAAGAGAGTGTTGTATATTCTTTCACCCTTCCTTGATGCTTCTTGCATCCTTCAATATTTCTCCCATAGAATCTTTCGAGATTGCCACTCAAGGCTTGAATGTTTTCTTGAGTTCTTTCCATTTCAGATATGCTGAATGTGTTTCTCCCTTGTGGTTTTCTAACTCTAGGACTTTGTACATTTCATGATAATATTTGGCTTTATCTTCCGAAGCTGCCCTTTGAAATTTATAATTCAACTCTTTAATATCATCCATCAGGGTCATCAGGGAAAATGAGAAGGGGAATGTAGTAAGAAAATCATATTTTAGAAAGCACTGAAGAAGATATGTGTCGATTATGTCTGAATAAAATTACTTAAGAAAAAGCACCAAAGAAGTAGCTATGGGGAAAAAAACCCAGAATTTCATATCTAATATTATTTTGACTTTGAAGGGAGTTTCAGACCCTTAAACTTTAAGACCCTTAAAGAACTTCTTCACCTATCTCATTGTGTCTGCCAATGAGTGTGTGAATTCATCTGTGTCAGTCTTACATTGTTTTTGGTATTTCTTCTTCCTTTCTCTTTCTCTTATCCTCTCACATCCAGGCTATCTATAATTTCCCTCTCCAAATTCTCCTCCTTCTTCAACTCAAATCACTGGGTCATTTCTTCCTACTTAATTCTAATCTAGGAGAATACTATGCATTGTTGCATTGGCCGTTCCTATTCATTTAAGCTTCGTTTCATATTCTGCGTTTTAAAGTAAATGCATAAATAAAACAGTAAAAGAATGAAGCACTAGTCTCTGAAAAATGATACTATGTTTATTATATAAGACTTGCGGGGCTGAGCCCCGGTGGCATAGTGGTTGTGCGTGGGACTGCAGCCCACTGGGATGGAGGTTCAATTCCAGTTCCATGGAGCAAAGGCTGGGCCTCCTACTCTCACCCCCTGAGGGCAGTGATGCCCAAAAAACAAACAAACAAAAAAAGATTTGCAACTGATTCTCCCCCTGCCCCTTCAACTCTTTATTTGAACAAGGGTCCTTGGTCAGTCTGCTGGGATTATCAGATATGTCCAAATAAGCATACAAATGTCTGAATCTCTTGACTTGGATGCTATTCTACTAACAGAGAAGTCTGAGCAGTTCAAACCCACCAGCCACTCACCGGCAAAAAGTCTGCCACCATAAGGATGAAAGCCACTGCCATCGAATCTGTTCAAGCTCATAGCACTGGAAGCAGGTAGCGTTTCCACGTGTGTGACTCTTCACGGTAGCATGTAGCCTCATCTTTCTCCCAAGACTTGGCTGGTGAGTTTGAACAGCCCATCCTGGGGTTCGCAGTCCAACTCTTAGATCACAGAACCACCAAGGCTCTGTCCCATAGAGATTACAAGCTAGAAAACTCATTGGGGAAAGTTCTCTGTCCTACAAAAGTCACTGTGAGTCATAATTGACTCAATGACATATAGCAGTATGTCTCAAGCTTTATTTTCTATTACTACATGCCCCTACTCCAAGAAAAAAGTAGTGCATAAAGCAAGACTCCTGAAACAGATTGGGGATATACACATATATTCCCAAGAGACAGTCAGAGCTGTGGGAACGATTATGAATTTGAGTTTTCTAGTTAGATGACCTTCAGAAAGCATTTGGTTGATAATCTTGCAAACTGTCAATGAGTGGAAAGCAGTTTAATTATTTGCTTTTGCAGGAATATTTGTGTTCTCATAAATGCTGTGCCCAATCGACTGTATAATGGAATTGCAAACATGTGCTGGCCATGTCTCCAGGATGCCTTCCCAGTAAATTATCTGGGAAGCTTAAAACAAACCAACAAATAAGAATACAAAACAAAGAAAACAACATGAAGACCTGGGATGCCCTTTAAACATCAGAGTCCCTGGGTGAGACCTGAAAGTCAATTCAGACTACAGGCAACGCTAGGGGCCAGGGTGGAACAGCCCTGGTGGATTTCCAAGACTGCGAGTCTTTCCGGGAGCAGAAAGACTGAGTTTTCGCCCATGGTGTGAGGCACAGTATTTTCTAAAACTCGCACAGATGAATCCAATGTGCAGTAAAGTGTGAGAACCAGGGGGCAAGGCACTGGAGATAGAAGAAGGCTTTTACTCTAAGGCTTAAGTTAAGCAAGATCATTGTCTGCTCTGTCCAAGAGTTGGCTGTTAGGAGAGTAAACGTCTTACAGGGATTTAAAAATATTCACCATTCCCTTATTTCTCAATCTTACCCTGACTAGGAAAGAGGGGGCTAACCCAGTTTCTCCCTCATAAAAAATTAAAACACAGCAATATCAACTTCTTATATTTGAATTTTAAATAGTTTATGAACTCATCTGTTTTTTCCCTTTGTTTTGATTTGCATACTTTTGATTCACATGCAGGCTCCACTTTAAACCGGCTTTCTAATAAGTCAACTATAAACCCAGGCACCCCACTCCTTCTATTTGCAAACTATCTCCTCAAATACAATCTCTTTACTATCTCTCATCCTACTCTTCACTAGAACATAAAATGCACGTGGTGAGAGACAGACATATACTTGAATTCCTACTATAGCCGACTCAGTATGCTAATTGAGAAAGGAAAGGAATCCTCCCATTTATTAATGCCGACCATGGCCGGCAGTGGGGGTACATCCATTAGGCCACGCGACCTCACGCAGACCTAGGAGGGTAAGTATGTTGTTTTAGCTCTCTTTTTACAGTTGAGAGCAGTAAGCTTCGGTGATATGAAGAAACTTGCTCAAAGCACTCGGTCAATAAGTGGTAAGTCAGAATTTGAACGTCAGCCATCTAACTCCAGAAGCAGGGACTTTGAACAATCCTGCGTGATCCTGCCTGGAGATTTGCTGTACGGTGAGTGATACTCAACTAACCTTCGATCTTCGAATGTTTGTCAGCACGCTGCTGCTTTGGGCTGCATCACATCCCACCCAAGTGCAGCCTGTCGAAGGATATCAGTGACAACATCTCTTTTTAAAATTCCCTTTTGGATTAATTCACGTCCTTAAGAGCTTTCTGGATTTCGCAGTCTGTTAACGCTCTCGCTCACTTATGCACAAGTGCCATCTACTGGCCAGACGAGATGTGGACACCGTGGATGAACCATCTTACAATGCGGGACTGACTGCCCTTTAAGATGCTTCAGGTTTAGAAAGACAAATTATATCATAGCAATACACGAAGACCCCAAAGTCACAGGGCAGGATAATTCACTCGTGTTTTATGTTGTCATTTGGCTAGACGTTTCATAGAATCAAGAAAACCATTCAAAGGAAGGAAAGGATTTTAAAAAAAAGCATACTTAGGGCAAGTCATAACTATTAGATACTTGGCACAAGTAATTGTATTTGTTTAAACATAAACTTGGCTTGTTCATTTTCATTCTTCACCTTTTATTGCGTGGCATCTACATATGGAGCACGTTCATCTGAACCAACTGGAAAACTCACTCCCACCATCGAGTAGATGCCACCCAGCGTAGAATCGCCCCTGGGGGTTCTGGAAGTGTACCTTTGTGGCAGAAGAGAACCCCAGCTAAAAACCATATGCTGAAAACTGCAGAGCTAACGTTGGAATCCAATTTTTTTTCTTCTTTGTATCACTGCCCTGGTGGGAGCAGGAAGCCCAGCCTTGCTCCTGGAGAGCTGCTGCTGCGGGATTTGAACTGACAACCCTGTGGGTCGCAGTCCTGCACACAACCACTGCACCACCAGGGCTCAGCTGGTATCCAATTTTTAAGAATGGAGTTTTTTCTTTTTTGGTTTACTCTATCTTGCCACAACTTTGAGGCCTTTACCATGACAATATAGTAATAGCTCATCTTTCCTTGAAAATAGCAGCTGCTGGCTGAGCCCCAGTACGTAGTGGTTGAGTGCGGGACTGTGGCCGACTGGCTTGGTGGTTCAAATCCAGCAACAGCAAGGCTGGACCTCCCACTCCCACCAGAGGGCAGTGATGCCTTAAAAAAATTTTTTTTAATTTTTAAAAAAAGCGAAAATAGCAGCTATTCAGGAGAGATTTCTGGCACATCTTTTAGTAATGCTCCTCAGGTAAGCTAGTAGACATGAGTCCAAATTTATGTTGTCCTGACGATCCACTTGAAAATGAATTTAGTTATCAACTGCTAGCCCTGGTAGCATAGGAGTGACCGGAGGGGTTGCTAATGCCAGCATTTCAAAGCCACCAGCTGCTCTCCGGGAGGAAGGTTGGGCCATCGATTCCCTCTGATAAAGAGTTATAGTCTTAGGAAAGAGAGATCAGTAATGGCTGTACAGCATGAAGAGTATAATCCGTGACACTGAATTCTACAAGTGGAGGTTGTGGAATTGGAGAATGCTGTTGTATATATCTTTGTCACTGTTACAAAATGCTCTAGAATCTAATGTGGAGACATTTGTACAACTCTTCTTTGTATGATCGAGTTATTGAACCGCATGATATGGGGATGAAGTGGTAATAAAACTTTTTTTTAAAAGAGTAAAAGCCTTGGACTCTCACAGAGCCAGTTCTACTCTGCTCTACAGACTCACTCTGACTTTATTCTTTCTAACAATAATCCTCCCCTCAGCCACGATCCATTTTAAAGCTTTAAATCAAAACCATTTTCTAATTGGAAAATGAAAAAGCAGTGAATCATTTTTTCATTTACATTTTATATGAATTCGGGCTGAGCCCCGGTGGTGTAGTGGTTGTGCACAGAACTGCGGCCCACTGGGACGGAGGTTCAATTCCAGCAGTGGGGCTGGGCCTCCTACTCCCACCACCGGAGAGCAGTGATGCCAAAAAAAAAACAAAACAAAACAAAACAAAAAAAAAAACATTTTATATGAATTCAAAACACTTTTTCACAGTTTTATCTGACATCCTTATTTCTCTTTCTGTACATTGTTGATTTGATGCATGTTGTGAACTCCAAAACTTGAATTCAACTGCTTTCCTTAGTCATGTGTTCAGGGAGCAGTAGAGAGAACAAAGATTTTCATGAACAGAATTCACAAAAGTCAGTGTTCACACCAGAAGACCTAATGAGGAAAGTTAAAGACACAGAATAAGCCTGAGGGTTGTGGTTACAATTCACTTTTTAAAAAGATTACACTTGTCTCCTAGGATCACAGGGGGCAGAACTGTACAGCAAAGGCAGATGTTACGTCATTTGCAGTGGAATCGGTGGTTCTAGCCTGTTCTCACCAACCTTTCCCATCTGCCTTTGCAGGCTCCCAGAGACCTTAGCCAGGCTGGACTTAAAAGGTAATGCCATCCAGGACATCACTGAGCTAGAACTCAAGGACCTTAAGCAGCTTCAGGTTCTCAACCTGAGGAACAACAAGATCTCTGCCTTGGACTTCAAAGCGCTGGAGGGCTTGTCCCGCCTCAGGCACCTCTACCTGGATGGAAATCCCTGGAATTGCACCTGCAGCCTCCTCAGGGCCAGTGAGGTGCTAACGGCCAGGGGCACGGATGTGAGGGGCGGAGAGTGTGCAGCACCAGCGGAGCGGCAAGGGGAGCGCTGGATGTCTTCCAAGAAGATCCTGAGGCACTGCGAGCAGCACTTAGACCCGGCCGAGAAAGGCAGAGAGATGACCCAGCGAGCAAAGCCTGAAGATCAGCCCAGCCCCAGAGTCCCCGTGGATGAGGACGACTATGATTATGAAATCGATTAACTGGGAGCTCTGTGCACAGCCTAGGAATGAATGGTCATGCTCTTAGGCAGAACTTTACTGTATATCTAGAGAGGCCAGGATCACTTTTATGAGTTTTTAAAAATAAAATGAGGGTTAGAATAAGCAAAGGTGGGCATAGAAAGCGGTAAGGGGCAACAACAAACTAGCAGACTCCTCCCATTTTAGAAGTCAGTTGTGTTTTGTGTGGAATCTAGACCAAATGATACATGCCTAAATAAAATCTCCACATGGCGAACTTCTTGCCAAATAGAGAAGTTGATGTTCTCAAGTACAGAAGGTGATGATGATTTATATAGGAATCTGGTGCTATGTAGGTCTGTGCTTTAGGCCTTGGACTGTAAGCAAGTAAAACAACCAACTCTGGCTTAAAGCAAGAAAAAGCGTACCGCCAGGGTCTGGGATAGCTCGCAGCATTAGAGGAAAAGAGGTGTCCCAGGGTCCCAGGCAGAAGGCTGTAATGGAGAGAGGCTTCGCTTCCCCAGGTTCTCCCGACCACAGAAGGAGGGGTCTTCCACCCTCTTCTTCTCCTCTCTTCTCAAGAGGAAAAGACCTACTGACCTACTTCAAGTTCCATGTTCATCCCTTGACTAAGTGGCAGTAGGGCTTCTTATTTGACCATCCTACTGAGGCTGACGGGCAACCAGAAAGGACCAGGGTAACTGGCACCTCAAATACTATAGATAACCATCTGTGACCTCCCTGGAAGACTTGTTTCTGTGGGCTGCCCACAGTTCCCATTTGCCCTTCCTTTTGATTAACTGTGTGTTTCTTAGCATTGCCTATTTCTTCACATGAAAAATAATTTTTCTTTATTAATCTACTTGTAAGTACATTTGAAAGCCCACACTGTTAGTCTGGGTAGACTAGAGGGACAAATCCAAGAAGACTTAATTTTGTAGCATATATATATATATGCTTTATATATAAGAGCAATCAAATATTGAGAAAACATTCCAGTCCAGTCCAGATCAAGTCCATAAGTTCAATATTAGCCCATATGTCTGATACCAGTCTATAAATTCCTCTTCAGACTCACAAAACACATGCAATGATGCCGAATGCAGATGATCCACAGGCCAGTAAATGGATAGTCCTGTGGATCCAGTGCTAATGGAAGCACCTCAGCACTGCTATGGGTCTCTGTGTGGCTCCTCCAGGTCCAGGACTCTTGCTGCCATCAGCAAAGTCTCATGTCTTGTCAGTAGAGCATCTCTCAGGGCGTGAGTAGAGAGTCTCCCACCTGCAAGGAGGAAAACAGGGGTTCCCAGAAGCCTCAGGAGAAGGCCACGCCCACACAGAGGCTTCATTGATATGACCTGATTGACAGGCTAGATTCCATCCCTTCACTCTTAATCTTCTCAAATTGACAACTGGTTATATAACTACCACACATACAAACTTGTTCCTGTTCTAATTAATAAGAAAACACCATAGCAGCGCTTTGGAAAGTTTTCCATCTAACCATATCCCTAAGGAAAGTAAGCAGTAGAGATGGGTGTGTGAGACCATAGACTAGAGAAATAAATTCATAAACACGCATATGAATATAAGGGAAAGGTTTATATACAAGAGGAATGGAACATTGAAAAAGCATCCCAACCCAGTCCAGTCCAAGGTCACAAGTCCAATGTTAGCCCATATATCCAATACCAGTCTATAAAGTCTCCTTCTGACTTACAAAGCACATGTGATGACACCAGGACAATCACAGGCCAGTGGGTGCAGAGTCTTGTGTGTCCGGGGGCGGTAGAAGCATCTCAGTGCTTGCAGGGGTCTCTCCGTGGCCTCCCAAGCATCTCAGCACTGGCAGGAGTCTCCACGTGACTTTTCTGGTCCCAGAAGTTTGGCCTAATTGGGGCAAGCCCATGTGGCCTCTCCTCTGGCTTCTCCATTCTCCAGGAATCAGGATCAACCAACATGCTGTCATCACGTCTTAACAGTCGTTCATCATCTTGGAGACTGAGTCAAGTCTCTCTGCGCCAATTGGGATATACTGTGAGACTTCCCAGAATTCTCAGGAGAAAGCCATGCCCGCATAGGGGACTCTTTGGCTACTCATTGGTGATCGCCAGATTGACAGGCTAGACTCCACCCTTAGACTCCCAATCATGAAACTGACACAGGAGTACATGACTGCCGCAGTGGGCAAATGAAGAGACCCTCTAGGAGTTAAACCTCCAATATGTCCTGTTTTCAATCTCAAAAGTGTATGCACTTGATTGAGGACCATCTCCTTTCCTTTCCTCTCCAGCTCTCTACAAAAGGGATCTGCCTGCTCACAGGGGAGGCAGGCTGGCCTGTTGGAGTATGGCTGTCAGAGTGTGTTGGAGTGTACCCCCAGAGACACAGCATCCCAACAAGGGAATTATTATCATTTTAATTAGTAATTAATAATTAATTATCATTTTAATTAATTGAAGGACTCTCACAAATCTTATAACAATCCATCATTCAATAGTCTGAAGCACACTTGTACACTTTTGCACCAACATTTACAAAACAATTTCTTTCTACTTTAGTCCTTGGTATCAGCTCCTCTTTTTCCCCATCCTTCCCCCATCCTCCAGAATCCTTGAGGATACAATAATAGTGATTATTATTATTGTTATTTCATGACTTACACTGTCCATTGTCTCCAGAATCCTTGAGGATACAATAATAGCGATTATTATTATTGTTATTTCATGTCTTACACTGTCCATTGTCTCCACTCACCTTCCTATTGGGCTATCTATCCAACCTCGTGATGGGTTCCATCCACTCATCCATCCAATGTGTCAAGCACATTTGTACATAAGTTGCCATTATAATTTCAAAACATTTTCTTTCTACTTGAACCTTCGGTATCAGCTCATTTTCCTCCCTTCCCCATGAACCCTTGATAATTTATAAACTATTATATTTTTCATGTCTTACACCAACTGCTATCTCCCTTAACCCACTTTTCTGATGCCCATCCCCCTGGGAGGGCATTGTTGATTGTGATTGGTTGCCTCTTTCTCCCCCACCTTCCCTTTACCTTCCTGGTATCACTACTCTCATTATTGGTCCTGAAGGGTTTATTTGCCTGAATTCCTTGTGTTGCAAGCTCTTATCTGTTGCATTGTACATGCTCTGGTCTAGCCAGATTTGTAAGGTAGAATTGGTGTCATGATAGTGTGGTGGAGAGGAAGCATTAAAAAATAGAAGAAAGTTATATGTTTCATCTGTTGCTATATACACTGCACCCTGATTGCCTCATCTCTTCTATGTGACCTTTCTGGGAGGGGATGTGGACTTGTCTACAAATTTGTGTCTCCACTCTCCCCCTCATTCACAATTATATGATTTTTTGTTCTGGTGTTTTGATGCCTGATATCTGATCCCATTGACACCCTGTGATCACACACGTTAGTGTGCTTCTTTCATGTGGGCTTTGTTGCTTCTCAGCTAGAAGGCTGCGTGTTTATCTTCCAGCCATTAAGACTCCAGAATCTATATCTTTTGATAGGCAGGCACTGTCAGCTTTCTTGACCACATTTGCTTTTACATCCATTTAGTCTTCAGTGATCCTGTTGGGAAGGTGAGCATCACAGAATGCTGGGTTATTAGAACAATGTTCTGGAGTTGAAGGAGTACTTGAGTGGAGGCCCAATGTCCAATCAATACCTTAATGCTTAACATGTGAATAAATCTATATCCCTATCATTACATGTAAATATATTTGCACATGTACATGCCTGTTACTTAGACCTCATAAAAACCCTTTGTCTCCTTTTTTTTCCTTCTATTTCCTTTTAGTTTCCTACTTTTCCCATTCTCATGTTCGACCTTCATTTGGGTTTCAATAATTCCTCTTGGCTACATTGCACTTGCTCAAACCCCATCAGGCTTCCTAGGGCTTCCGTGCCATCAGTTTTAGATTACATGTTGTACCCTTGTCCCTGGGTTTGTTGACACCTCCTTTCCTTTCCCCCTGCCTCCCTCTCTCCAATGTCCCTTCTTGAGCCATCGTTTCTGTTGTTTGCTCCTCCAAAATGTTTATCCCACCTTTCTTATGTAGATGTATATGTGGGTACTCGCAGTCTAGCTGAATTTATAGGGTAGAACTGAGTCATAGTAGTAGGTGGGGGAGGGGAAGGAAGCATTCTGGAACTAGAGGAATGATGTTTCATCAGTGCTATACTGCACCCTGGTTGAATTGTCCCTTCCTTATAATCCCTCAATGGGGGGAGGTCCAATCATCTGAAAGTGGACTTTGGGTCTATACTCCAAACTCTCTCTTTCACATAGATATAATTGTTTGGGATCTCTTGGTACTTGATATCTGCTCCTACCAACACATCATGATTACACAGACTGGTGGACTTATTTATTTACCTGCTATGTGACTGTTTGCTTAACTTTAAGTCTTTAAGACTCCAGATCCTACCTCTTTGATAGCTGGGCACCATCTGCTTTCTTCACCACATTTACCCATGCACCCATGAGTATCAAAGAGAGCCACGTTATTAGAACAACGTGTTCTTGTGTTAAGGGAGGCCTTGAGTAGAGTTCCAAAGTCAGTCTGCTATCTTAATAATTGACACATAAATATATGTACACTGGCCTCTATCCCTTTCATTATCATTAATATACTTACATAGATACATACCTATGACAATACCTCAATAAATAGCTTTTGCCTCCTCCTTCTTTTCTCTATTTCCAACAAGGGAATTCTCGCTTGATTTTGTAGAAGTCGAAATATATGGGGCTTCATTCTTGATTATCTTTACTGGGGTGTGGGATTTGAACTTTTAGCATGTTAAAAATATAATTCTTTCCAACAAAGGAAGCTCTGGGGGTGTAAAGGTGATGCCTTGGGCTTTTAGCCACAAGATCAGCAGTTCCAAACCACCAGCTTGTTCCTCGTGCAAAAAGATAAGGCGTTCTACTCCTGTAAGGAGTGATCACCTTGAAATCCCACAGGGACAGTTTTACCCTGCACTCTAAGGTTGCATTGCGGCAGAACCGACTCCATGGCCATGGGTTTGGTTTTGGGTTTGGTTTCCAACGAAGGTGGATGGCATTTGATGCGCTAAATGAGATACTCCTCCACTGACATTGACTGGATACTTATAAGGAGTCTCCGCATTGTACAGGGCTTGAGTGATGCTCACCATTTAGCGCACAGGGAGTTTAGGCCCATCAAAGTGAAGCCCACATAGAGGGAAAATGGCAGAGCCAGAGCT
>PVJH01042402.1:0-14324 GCA_004026705.1 Nesogale talazaci
TTTTTTTTTTTTGCCAGAATCTCGCCAGACGATCATCTGTTGTTAATCCTCAATAGTCACCACCCTCTAACTTAGTATTTGGAAAATCTAAAATTTTAAATAGTTAGATGTAATTTATTATGAAGTCAACACAGTTAAGACTTCAGTAGCTCAGGAAAAATCAAAAGGTTTTCATTTAATTCCTGTATGCAGAGGTTGAATTAGTGGATCTTTTTATTACCTTTACCTTTGTAGAAGCCATTCCCTTAACCTGTTAGAGCCCAGTCTCGTGGAGCCGAGTTTGCCATTAACCTGGGAGCTCTTCGTTGGAATCACTGCCTTGTGTGTCTTGTGGGGGGTGGCTTGCCAGTGCCGTGGGCACTTAGGAACCCTTCCTCTCCGTCTGTCTTCTGTAGGTGGGCTCTGTTGTGTCCGTTGGCTGGCTCCGATCGAAGAAGGCTGTTGATTGGCGACTCTTCCGCAACATCTTTGTGGCCTGGTTCGTCACAGTCCCCATTTCCGGAGTGATCAGCGCTGCCATCATGGCCGTCTTCAATTATGTCCTCTAGAGAGGGAAGCTGTGTGGGATGGGCCACCTTGCACAGCCCTGCGCCCTTGGAGAATGACTACAGTGTTACAGGAGACTGACAAAAGTCCTTCAAGTGTGGGAGCCGGGGGAGGGAAGTGTTATTTGTGCTATAATTGCTTTTGTGCTAAATATGACTTGTCTCAAAATTAGCTTTGTAAAATAGCCAGGTTTCCTCTGGTTCCTATCAAAGTCCCTTTCCCTCTGGGCTGTGAGTTCCTGTACATATTTCTCTACTCTTTGTATCAGGCTTCAATTACATTATGTTTTAATGTCTAAAAAAAAAAAGTAAGAAACCACAGGTTATCTTGAGAGACAACCACCATTCAGAGCCATTTGACAGGAGTGTGCTCTGCTTTGTTGACTTCACCAGCTTCTGCCTGACCATGCACAGGGATTGAACAACATAAAATCACACCGATGCTCCCTTGTAATCTCGTAGAAATAGAGTCGTGTGCACTCTGCCCTCCTGTCAGAGTAGTGCTAGGTTCTTTTGGCATACGGGGGACCTTCCTGGAGGGATGAGAGTCTTTGGAAACCGAAAATTTAAGTTCGTAGTACCTTCTTTGAAAGCATTTTAACGATTTGTTGATAAGAAATAGGAAGAAAATGTCTCCCAGAAATCTCGGTTGTTTCCTGTAAGATTTCTGGCTGTGTGGGGTGGATGAATGAAGTGGAATGTAAATTTGGGCAAGTTAAACAGGACAGCCTTCCATGTTCATCTGTCTACCTCTTAATAAAAAATACCTACAGTTTTTAGAAAATGTTTTTTCTGGTGTTCATGTTTCGTTGCATGTGGACCGTCCGGGCGCCTGCTGAGTCAGCTCTGCATTTTCTCAAAGTGAGCTACTGTCCCGCTTTAAGGTGTCTTCCTCCTCGCACCTTCCTATTGCTTTTTTTGTTTGATCCCTGACATTTTCTTAACTTTGTTAAAAAATACAGCTTTATTGGCATGTAGGTAACATCTATAACTTAATGGCTTAATCATATTAAGAGTTGTGCACTCAAAACCACAGTCAGTTTTAGAACATTTTCTTGTACTTGTTGTTGGCTCCCTATTTCTCCCTAACCTCCCTGATACGCCCTTACGTAATTAGAAGTCCAGTGATTGTCCCCCCGATTCACACATCTTGGATTTTATATATGGAAAACAATTAAAAAAAAACACAAGAATGCTTTCTTTTTGATTGTGGGTTTTTTTTTTTTTTTTGGTTTAGTGATTCCTGATATTTTTTAGTTACATCAGACCATAAAAGTCTTCAACTTGGGCTGAGCCCCGGTGGCGTAGTGGTTGTGCGCGGGACTGCGGCCCACTGGACGGAGGTTCAATTCCAGCAGTGGGGCTGGGCCTCCTACTCCCACCACAGGAGAGCAGTGATGTCCCCCCCCCCCCAAAAAAAGAAAGAACACCTGAGTGTGAAGTATTTAAGGATTCTTCAATCTTGACCTCTTACACCTTTTTCTGGTATCGGTATAGTTAAATGAGTATATTTCCTGCCAAATTGGTTGTTTCATACACTTAGAATTGTAGAACAATGCTTATTAGATTTTCTCGTTTGTTTTTAATCCAAAGATGAATTGATTTATGCATATTTTAACAAATGGTCATTCTTAATACAGCAAGCTCAGTTGTATAGGGTTGGGCAGGCAGTTTTTTTTTTTTCCCTCGCGTATCACTGCCCTGGTGGGAGTAGGAAGCCCAGTCTTGCTCCTGGAGAGCTGCTGCTGGATTTGAACCACCAACCCTGTGGGCCGCAGTCCCACGCACAACCACTATGCCACTGGGGCTCAGCCCTGCATTTTTTTTTAAGCTTATCCCAGCGGACTTATACTTGACCTTGTGTGCTTGGCTTACTTCGCTTAGCAGAATTTTCTCCAGTTCTTCCCATGTGATGGGTTTCATGCATTCATCACTGTTTTTTAGGGCTGAGCAGAACTCCATTGTATGTATGCACCACAGCTTTCTAGTCCATTTGTCAGAACAGTTTTTTTTAATTTGAGAACTTGTACTTCTGAAAACTGCTTATTCTACTTTTCTGTTTAACTAGTAGTTAGAATTATAGAATGTGAGCTTGGAAGTCAGTGTCCTTTAGCATGGTGAAGGCACTGCTTTTCATCTTTCACCATCCGGACCTGCAGCCTGTGGAACGCCTCCCTGGGTGTGGTGTGACCCACCCGTCCTCTCTGGGCACTTGCTGGGCTGTTGAGCCTTTAGGGTCAGACACCTGACAGGGAAGAACAAACCCAATCTCCTGCCGTCGAATCCCTTCTGATTGGAACATCCCGATAGGCTTTGAACCCCCAACTTCCTGGTTAGCTGCTCGATGCTTAACCTGTGCCACCGGGGTAGCGTCTGACAACAGAAAGTTTTTGGTTTTTTTTTTTTTTAACCCCAGAGTGGGTATTTCACGCAATGTGAAAGCATTTCATCTCCGGTTTTAGTGACTGAGAGTTCCTTTCCTACACTTCACATCCTTTGCTGGGTTCGTGAGGTCCTTTTCTGAACCTTGGTTTTCGCTCTGCCCGTGTCTCTCTCTGATATCCTCTTGGGGAAGATGTCCTCCATTTCTGTCCAATGACCTGACTCAGTTTTTCATTTTTACTTTTTGAGAGCTCTTTACAACCTCTCAGGATGGTGCAGCTGGTTAAGCTCTTGACTGCTAGCCTAAAGGCTAGTCGTTTGAACAGACCAAGAGAGCCCTTGGGAGGACACACCTGGCCTTCAGGTCCAGCAGGTAACAAGCCCTGAACACCCTGCCCGTGAAGCCGATTTTACTCCGCACATGGGGGTCGCCCAAAACTGGACTTGATTATGACAACCTCCAACCAGAAAAAGTAAAAATCCTATCTTATGGACTTAATTTTGCCTGAATATGATAATCCATTTGACAAAAGTTCACTGTCCTTGACCTCTCTGTTTCAGTTTCTCTCCCACGTCAATGACTTTCCAATCTTCAGTCAGGAGCAGAGTACAAAAGTGCAGAGACTCTCGATCAGGGGCTTGCTCTCTGCCTTCCCCTTCCCCAAGGAACGGTGGTGGTGGGTCTGTGCGTTGGGCTGTGAGGCACGTGGTCAGTGGTTTGAAACCACCGCAGGCCCATGGGGGAGAGACTGGGCTTTCTACTTTCCTGAGCAGCGATGGTCTCAGAAGCACTAGATGGCCGTGAGTTATGTTGTGACAAGGTCTGGAGGAACTTTCGGTGGTTGTAACTGAGAAGTGCTACCGGCAGCTAGTAGACGTCAAACATTCTGCAGGACCCAGGAGGGCCCATAAGAAAGAACGGTCTAAAATGTCCATAATTAAGGTTGAAACCTAGTGGAGGGCGATTTGGCTTAGCTGTTTCATTGGGGGGTCTCAGAGAAGAATCAGAGGGGTAAGCAAAACAAAACCAACCCTGACTGTCAAAAGGTCCGGGGCAGAGGTGGTGGCAGAGGTCACTATTTGAACCCACACTTTCCATGTCTGCTTAGCCTGGTTCCAAAAGGCACAGATCTTAGTTACCTCAGTCTTTTTTTTTTTTTTTTTTTTGGGGGGGGGGGGGGAGGGCATCACTGCCCTCTGGTGGTGGGAGTAGGAGACCCAGCCTTTGCTCCTGTGGAGCTGCTGCTGGAATTGAACCTCCATCCCAGTGAGCCCAGTCCCTCGCACAACCACTATGCCACCGGGGCTCAGCTCCCAATTTCTTAGGGAGATTGAATGAAAATGTGTTAGCATTAAACCACAGTGCAGCCATTGGGACAAGGAATTCTTTCCAATTTGGAAAACCTAGGTGGGTGCACTTTAGGTCAAGTTTTTGATTGTAGAACTGAAGAAGTCTTTCCTTAGCTGCAGTTTAGGAAAAAACTAAAGGCATGAAACTAGAAGCATCAAAGCAGAAGGTAAAAGACTTGCACTGTGGCAAAACCTTTTTACTATGCTGCAGATATCTTTAAGAGACATCAGTGAAGTTACAGGAGAGAGAGAGAGACACTATTTTTCACAAATAGTACACCCAAGATAAATACCCAGAACATGCAGAAACGGTGTAGACAGTCTGGCACAGCACCAGTGATTAAACTGGATGCCAATTACTTCCAGAAGTGCATTTTGGCCTGAAATCACCCTCATTCGATAGGTAGAAAATATTAGCCTCGTTACTGCATATTAAAGGTATAAGTCATGGCCAAGACGTCACACATCAAGCGTAGTAGCACTCTGGTCAATGGAAAATACAGAATGAAACCTGCCTTTGTTTCTTTCCTGTTGTAATTCTATCCGCGTTGGTTTGTGAGTCGTCATTTGAAAACGTGAATCGACTGCAGCCTGTTCATAACGCACGTGCTCTTCATTGGCAGTGGATGGGCCTCTGTAAATGAAAGGAGCAGCCATCAGTAGGAACCTGCGTGGGCATCCGGATAATCCCTGGCTCTGGCTTTTATTTTTTTTGTTTTTTAGTTTTTTTTTTTTGTGGGCATCACTGCCTCTGGTGGTCGGGGGTACTACCCAGCTGCCGCTGGATTTGAACCGCCAAGCCTACGGGCTTGCAGTTCTGCACTCAACCACTTACGCCACCGGGGCTCAGCCCGACTCTGGCTTTTAATGAGAGGCGTAAACCCCACTGAAGAATCACGGTCCTTGGTTCAACAGGGAGTACAAAAATCGTACCAGACCATCTTGGTGAAACCAGGAAGCTACGTGGGTCTGCTCACTTCATTTTCATTTTCACTTCCTGCCTAATCAGTGCCAAGATTTTTCAACAAGGCCTTGAGTCCCCTTGGTCACAGTCGTCGAGCAGACCCAAAGACCCTTGCTGGTACTCCTGGCATTGGAGTCTTGTAATCTCTTCACTTGCGCCAGCCAGTTACTGATGAGAGAGATGTTTTTCCTCATATGTAAAACTAAAATTTAGAATTTTTTTAGGACTGTGTCAGGAATCACACGAGTCCTATACCGGTCCCTTTGGACTGAAAGCCATTGTCAGGGTGGAAGAAAACAGTGGCAGCAAGAGTTCAAAGTTGAGACATCGGTTTGCAAGTGGAAAAAGGAGAAACGTTAGTTCCCTGGTTACAGAGGAGTGTCTGCAAGCGCCTTTGAGAAATCTCAGTGATGACGGTAAGGAGGAACTGGACTTTGAAAGGATTCAGATGAAGATGAATAAGCCTCCAAGATGGCTTCTTTGAAGATGACACCTTTATTCTGCTGACTTACATGCTGTTTCAAATACATTGATTATCAAGCCTTGAGTTACAGTTTAAGGTTCATAAAAGCAAACTATAAACCCCCTTCCGCGGGGGGGTGGGGGGTGGGGTTGTTTTAGGCTTAGGATAATAGTTGTGTCTAGCCTCCGAAATCTGCTTCAACACGGTGTCCATTTCCATCAGGAGCCAGTTCACGCCCTTCATCTTCGGCTGCCCTTGGTGTAGACGCCTCCTTGACATGAAGGTCCCACAAGATTCGCTTTATCCTCTGCCAGTTCCAACTCACAGCAACCCCGCAGGACAAGGCAGAACCGCCCCTGTGGGCCTCCGAGAGGTACCTTCACAGGAGTAGGAAGCCTCATCTTTTCCCATGAAGTGGCTGGTGGCTTCCAACCACTGACTTCTTGGTTAGTGGCCCAACACGTAATTCACTCCCCCTGCCCCTGGGCTTTAACCTAGTAGCAGCAGGACAAAGAGGAGACTTTTTATTTCCTTAAAGAACTATAGTCTTAGATTGGGGAGGTGTGCTTCCAGGATCCCCTCCAGCAGGCCCAGGAAGACAGTGCCAGGGAGTCCCTCCAGCAGGCAGAGTTAGGACACCGATATCCCCCCTGAAGCCTGGCGTCTGGCCACAGATCTCTGTGTCCTCACACCCCGGGGATGGCTGAAGAGGAGCTCAAGATGAGTGGGCTGCGGGCCCCCTACCACGCTGCCCCCACGCAGTCCACCGTGATCAACGTGCAGAGTGAGCCCCACGTGCCCGACCGCGTCGTCTGGTCCCCCTTCAACACGCTCTTCCTCAACTGCTGCTGCCTGGGCTTCGTGGCCTACGCCTACTCCGTGAAGTCCAGGAACCGGAAGATGGTGGGAGACATGCTTGGGCCCAGAGGCACACGCCCACCACCAAGCATCTGGATATCTTTTATACAGTCCTTGGCCTCCTGGAAATCCTCACTTTCATCGTTCTTTTTGGCACAGGCACAGTGATGAGCTTCCAAGCCCTGTCACAGATCATGGGCCAGCAAGATCATTAGCCACTGCACCAGGCCCTCCAGGCCTGCTCTGCTGGACTAGCTGTCTCCTGGCCTGCCTGCCCCCCATTCTGAGGTTTCTCCATCAGGAACCCTCTTGTGCCACTTGAGAGGCAGGTGCCGGTCTTTGCCACGTGAGGAAAGGGATCTGGAGGCTTTAATTGTTGCTCTTTCTTGAGAACCATTAACAACCATGGCAAAGGCTCAAACCCAGAAGACAGCAGACGACTCTAAGGACACCTGAGTGTCACGTGCCTGCCTGCCACTCTTCATTCCTCTGATTCTTCCTGCTAGCACACTTGAAGAAAAGAAATCGCTGGACAATCGCTTTAAAGCAACTCTGTGGAGTCCTCTCTCATTGGTCAGTCCAGGCAGACTCAGAGAGAGCCCCGTGGCTTCCCGGACTGTAGCCGTTCAAGGGAGTGGAATGCCAGTCTTTTGTCCGAGGAGCTGTTCGTGATTTCAAACTGCTGACCAAGTGAATCGCAGTCCACTGTATAACCACTACACCACCAGGGTTCTGACAAATGCTTTAAAACAAATGCCAGACTTTACATCTGATGTGTAAAATGCTTCCAGATAAACCTAGAAGATGCTTTTGATTCTTGCAGTGTCCTCAGTACAATGATCACCTTCAAGAAAATTAACAGCTACTCTTTCATATTAATAAATACACCTCATGGCACATCGGTTGAGGTGCTCGGCTGCTAACTAAAAAGTCAGCGGGAGAAAGATGTGGCGGTCTGCTTCCATAGAGATGACAGCCTTTGGAAGACCCTGCACCCCCCAGTTCTACTCTGTTCTCATGATGTTGATATGGGTAGGAATCTGTGTGATGGAAGTGGGGCTTTGTTTCTATTTTGAATACCTCACCTGTCCTAATTGTTTAGACCTTCAAACAGCTCTTCTGGTGTTAGCTCCCGCTTCGCTGCCTCTTCTAGAAGATTCCTGGTTCCTAATTCTCCTGTCCATCAGTGGTCTGCCTAGCGCCAGGGTCTGTCAGGCTGCTTCCATGGCCCGTCTAGCTCCCACAAGTGGGTGGCTGTCTCTTGTCTCTTGCTCCCATCATGTTTCCTTACTGTCCCGGTGGGGGAGTTCCAGAGGGCGTGGAAAATTGTTTCAACTTCTCTCCACCTAGACAGTCTTGGCTACCTGATGATTTACTTTTTTTTTTTTTTTTTTTTTTAAAGAAATGAAAACGAGCATTTAAATTGAAAACCAAACAAAACTTTTTTTTGGAGAGTGCTTTCCTTTTTAAGCTTTTGATTTCCCATGACCCAAAGGTAACCACTACAACTTGCATATCTTCTCAGGCATGTTACTTGCCCGTGTTTACATGTAGGCACACACTCGTTTTTTGGTTTTGTTTTCCTATTTTTTTTTTAAAGTGAAACATGCTGTTTATACCTTAGCAAAAGCATCTGGTGTCTAGAAGTTAAATTGCCATTTCACAGCATAAACGTGTCAACAGTGAGTGACTTGGTTAACCTGTACCGAGAACTAGTTAACTGTTGCACAATTGTGCAAATGTTTACTTGAAAGTTGTCACACTGTTTTGCAAGCTGGACTAAGTCAATGCTTTCAACAGTTCACTTCCTCACTGGCAGGCAAGCAAAGGATTTTGTCTCACGATCTCTCTCTTCCTCCTCCAGGCATTATCAAGTCTCTTAGAGCCAAAGGGCACAAAGTTAGTGAGTTTTACTCCTTGAAAGCTGGGTTGTGGCCTTCCCTCTGAAACCTGGGAATGCCTGCTTTATTGAAACTCTTCCTCCACTAATGTCTGTGCCCCAGAGAAGGGAGCTGGCAAACTGAATTCGTCATGGTTTCTCTTGCCTCCCAATGCAATGCGATGGGAGCTCCAAATCTTGGGGGTGGGAAAGTGATTTCCTACCTCCAGGCTATTTTCTACCTTTATCTTTCAATTCTACCTGAGCGAAGTGAAGTCTTGAACTTTCTACGGTTTCGCCTGAGATGCAATGAGAAATCGGATACATGACCCGTTGCACGGGGCCAGCCCGCCCGAGGCTGCTGGGATGCTCATATCAAATGTACTTGTGTGCCAAGTGGCAATCTCGGAGACATCCTTGGTTGATTTCGACCTGACTCCTGAGAACACGAGAGCTTCTTGTTGGCAACAGCCCCTGCCTTCCTGATGACCTGACTCTGGCACACGTCCCTTCCTTTTTTCCAAGTATTCAAAGATGATGTTGGACTTCTTCATCTTTTCTGAGCATACTCAATGAATGAATGTTTTCAGTGGGCTACTGAAAAGGTAGCAAGGCTCCCCCCCCTCCCCCCTTTCCCCTCAGCCTGGCGTTATTGCAGAAGGTCTAGATAGCAGGTCTCTGCTTCCTAGTCGTTCTATTTCTAGAAGCCAGCACATGTTTGCTAATTGCAGACTTGGGGTGAGTGCCTCAGCAATGTTTTCCACCGTGCTAATAGGAAAAAGATCATTTTCAGTGTGTCCTGCCTTGAAAAATGATCGTTGGCAGCTGAGTTACCAGCTTGGATGCTGAAGTGAATCAGGACTTTTCAGGTTAGCCCTAAGGATAATGGACCTTTAGAAATCCCAGGGTGAGTCGGTGCTCTGTATGTGTACGGGCCATTAGAGCTCTCCCTCCAGCTTCTTAGAACCAAGTGCTTATTGACTTGATGTCCTTTTCTAGAATCCCTTATTAAATTTAATCTCAATTAAAAAAATGGGGGGACCAGGTTCTCAGAAGGTTAGTCGATAAGGGCCATTAGTCAAAGAGGCCTCTTAACAGGCCCGTGTGTACCTTATTGATTTGGAAGGGAGGAGATTTCCTTTTAGCTCAGGTCATCAGAGAAAAGCCTTGGTTTCTGGCAAGCTCCCATCAGCCGAAAAGTGGGTAGCCTTGCCAGTGTTTTGGAAATCCTGTCAGCTTGGGAGTCTAGAGTCATAATTTTTTTTTTTTTTAAGTGTGGTGCTGTTGTCTTCCACATGCAATCCCTGCCCAGCGTAGGGGAAGGTTGACATTCAAAGTTACCAGTGCAATCAGACCATGCTGTGGATTACCTCTTGTGTGGAGTGTAGTGCAGGGGTTCTCAAACTATGGTCCGCGGGCCACATGTGGCCCGCTGAGGACATTTATGTGGCCGCTGGGTGTTTTTACCACCACTGCTGTCCTGCGTAGCAGCTGCCTCATCCCGGGCCCATAGTGAATTTGTTCATAGTTTTTTGTTTTTTTGACTATAGTCTGGCCCTCCAACGGTCTGAGAGACAGTAAACTGGCCCCTTGTTTCAAAAGTTTGCGGACCCCTGTTACGAAGCCGAAGATTGGGAGTCAAACTTATCGGGGTTCTAATTCTAGCTGCAGCACTTGCTAGTGTGTGACTGAGGAGGTTATTAATCTTCGTGGGCGCCCACTCCCTGGTCTAAAAGATTGCTGATGACCATCGTACTCATGTCATAGGTCATCAACTGTCTATCAGCTTGTCATACTGTGGTGGCTTACATGTGGCTACGATGCGACTGGCATTTCAAATGCCAGCAGAGTCAGCCATGGTAGAAGACCAGGAGGGTTTGGTGGCACTTCCAGACTGAGATGGACTAGATTGAAAGACCTGATGATCTCAACAAAAAGCCTATAGATCAAAGCAGACTGTTGGACGATGAGCCCACTAGCTTACAAGACTCCAATGGACCAAGCACGCCAAGGATTGTGAGGGTGCTGCAGGACAGGACAGCATCTCCTGTGCTGCCTGGGGTCACGAGTCAGCGCTAACCCAGTGGCTGCCCTCAGCAACACGCCAAAGGATTTTTGTGAGGATTAAAGCGAACACTGTATATAAAGGGAGGAGTACGCCAGGGAGGGAAAAAAAAAGAGGAGCTGATGCCAAGAACTCAAATACAAAGTCAGCATTTAGAAAATGATAATGGCAACACATGTACAAATAGGTTGGATACAATCGATGTATGGAATTCTAGAAGAGCCGTAAGAGCCCCCAATAAAATGATTAAAAAAAAAATAAAGTGAGCGGAACCCACTGGGGCTGGGTTGTCTTTGTCTTATGTTCACGTGACTGGATTCGTGTGAGGGATTTGTCAAGGCCCTCTCTTGTGAGAGGTGAAAGATGAAACCAGCAAAGGAAAAGGACAAAGATGGGGAAAGACTGATGCCAAACCACACGGCGCTCTCCAGCGACCCAGGAAGCAAACAGGAGGTAAGAACCTCTGTCTGGAACTGCCAGAGAAAGCCTTCCTCTAGAACTGATACCCTGCATTGAAAGCCTACAGCCTCCAAACTGAGGAGATCCATGTCTGCTTGTTAGAGTGCCCATGTGGGTGCTGTGGTGATAGCAGCAGTAGGTGATGAAATCTGTCTGCATCTTGGAGGAGGATTCCTGGGTTGTAGTCTTTAACTTTTATAGAGAACTATTGTGGCAGTCATGGACTCTGGAGCCAATGTGATTAAGAATGGAGGGGTGGAGTCCAGCATGTCAATCTGGAGATAGCCAATGAGACCTCTGTGTGGGCCTGGCTTTCTCTGAGAATTCTGGGAAATCTCACAATATTTCCCCTGTGGAAGTGAGAGACCATTGACTCCGTCGCTTGGAGATGCTTGACTGACAAGACAAAACAACAAACAACAACAAAACTCAGTCCCTTGGGACACTTGACTGACAAGACAAGATGGAAGCATGCTGATAGATCCTGAGTCCTGGAACCTGGAAGAGCCGGAGGAGAAGCCACATGGTTCTTTCCTGGATGGAACCAGACCTCTCAGGCCGGAGAAGCCATGTGGAGACTCCTGCCAGTGCTGAGATACTTGGCATGGCACGGGGCAATCCCTGCCAGCGCTGAAATGTTTCTACCACCACTGGATACACAAGACTCTGTACGCCCTGGCCTGTGATTGTCCTGGCGTCATTGCATGTGCTTCCTGAGTCTGAAGAAGACTTTATAGATTGGTATCAGACATATGGGCTAATACTGGACCTAAGGACTTGAAATGGACTGGGTTGGGCTGCTTTCTCAATGTTCCATTCCTCTTGTATATAACCCTCGCCCTTGTATACATATGTGTTTATGAACTTGTTTTTTTTAGTTTACCAGAACTAACACAACTATAAATTTTCATCTCAAACACTTAGTCTTGTCAGAGTTTAACTGGGGGGTGGGTGGGTGGGGGGGGAGAGGGTATTGCAGTCAACTAATCTGGTGTCAATTTGAGGATTAAGAATGTAGGGGTGGAGTCTAGTCTGTCAATCTGGAGATAACCAATGAGACCTCTATGTGGGCATGGCCTTCTGAGAATTCTGGGAAATGTGGTCATTTCTTTTTGGAGGCACAGACATGATGTCTCTCAATTCACTTCTTTGGAGGCTTTTTACTGACAACACTCCCTTGGAGACCCTCAACTGAGAAGGCTCACTCTCTGGGAGACATTGCAGCTCATGAGACAGATGCAGCACGCTGATTGACCCTGAGCCCTGGAAACTGGAGGAGTCACTGGGAAACCCTTGCCAGGGCTGAGATGCTTCTACCACCACTGGGAACACAAGACTCTGTACTCACTGGTCTGTGCTTGTCCTGGTGTCATTGCATGTGCTTCGCGAGTCCAAAGAGGACTTATAGATTGGTATCAGATTTATCACTTCAGACTTGGGCTGGGATGTTTTCTCAATGTTCAATTGCTCTTATATGTAAAACTCTGGATTGTTTTTTTTTTTTTTTTGGTATCACTGCCTTGTGTGGTGGGAGTAAGAGGCCCCCAAATTCTGTCTTTTTTTTTTTTTTTTGGCATCACTGCTCTCTGGTAGGGGAGTAGGAGGCCCAGCCCCACTGCTGGAATTGAACCTCCGTCCCAGTGGGCCGCAGACCCACGCAAAACCACTACACCACCAGGGCTCAGCCCAAATTCTGTCTTATACACACATGAGTGCTTATGAATTTGTTTCTCTAGTCTACCCAGACTAACACAGGGGGCAAATACATTATTTCTTAATATTTCCTATAATCATATCAGGTGGCCTTCTTATTTTAATTGAGGGAATTGATCACCAGAAAAAACAATTCAAGGTCAAAAACAAAGAGCTCAAGTTGGTTCTATCTCGGTCCGGCAGATTTCAAAGATCTTGATGAACTTAAACTCGGAACAGAGTGGACCTTCTGAACTCATAAATCAGGGGTGGGGGCCTTTTTTCCTGCAAGGGCCATTTCGTGTAATGAAATGTGATGGCTGGAACGGAATCTCTGGGGTGAGACGTGTGATGTTCGCTGGTCTTAGGACCTGCAAGTGGGGAAGGTCTGTTCCCTGCCTCTGCTGTGATGAGTGTCAGCAGAGAGGAGAGACAGGCGGCGGATCCGTTGGGAACAGGAAGGAAGAAGAGGTGCCCGGGAAGAAAGAGGGGTGTAAGGAAGTGCACACCGTCGAGATACTGGGAGAGGTCTGCTTGCAGCACCAGCAAGCACAGCTTGCTGCAGTTTCCCGAGAGCCACAGATTCTTCGACTCTCCTCATATAACTTAGCCCAGGATCTTCTCTCCTGGAATCCACCAGAGTGCTGTGTCCACCTTGATCTCTAGAATCTGGCAGACGGGACACCACGGGCACCTTCCAATTCCTGTCCCTCGAAGGACTCCCTCTGGGGATCAGTTGTTGCCATGTAAGAAATCAGACTCTCCTGAGACTGCCAAGCAGATTCCTGGATGGAAATCAAACCCGCCCACGCCAGCAGCCCTGCGGGAGCGCGAGACAAAAGGCCAGTCTCAATGCGCCAGCTCTAGTGGAGACACCTCAGTTAGTGCCATGTGGAGCGGAGAACAACAAGACGGTCGCCTTTCCAAACTCACGATCCCTCAAATTGTAAGACAAAAGGCCGGTTGAAGCCCCTGCATGTTAGGATCGTCTGTAACACTCATAGCATAGATAACGGCAACGACAGGCAAGGCTACTGAGCTCTGCATAGCTGAGAACCCCAATGAGGGACCACTGGTGGCATAGTGGATTAAAGATCAGGCTTTCTACTCCCCAACTGTCTCGGGGCCACAGGAGCAGTTCCACCCTGTGTGTTGGGGTTGCCGTGAGTCTCGATTGCCCTGATGGAAGTTAGTGTGGTTTGTTTCCTTTTACAGCTGCGACAGACGTTGGAGAGAAGATTCCATCCGTGCCTCCTCCCTTGGAAATTATCCCTGATGTATATTTAATGCATCTCAAAATTCAAAATCACGGAATATGATTATTTTGGGCTTACAATTCCCATGTCATCCAAAGGGTCCATTATACAGTTATCCACCCGTGGTTCCCAACGTGCTGTTTTCATTTTCCCATGGTCCGTTCTCACCTTTGTCCTTACTGCATGTGTTAGTCTGGGTAGACTAGAGAAACAAATCCATAGACGTGCATATAGATATAGGGAAAAGGTTTATATATAAGAGGAACAGGACATTGAGAAAGCGTCCCAATCCAGTCCAGTACAAAGTCCTAAGTCCAATATTAGCCCATATGCCCAATATCAGTCTATAAAGTCTCCTTCTGACTCACGAAGTCACAGGTCAGTGAGTGCAGAATCCCGGTGCTGACAGGG